>JAMKQA010031643.1:0-27752 GCA_024699735.1 Posidonia australis
GGCAGGCTCCTCTGGAAGATGCTCTGGTTGCAACCACCACTCCTAAACCCTAACTCCATAGAACTCTAGGTCCAGCCATTTACATTTCAGTCCCTTAATTTTTAAGATAATTTTTATTCTTTGTTTTCTATGGTGAATTTTGCATGTGAGCCCCTATTCTTTCTTAAAATCATTCTAGAAGTTCATTTTGTTGTTATTTTGCATTAAAAACCCTGTGCTTTATAAAATACTTTCTGGAAGTTCATATTCTTTGAAAAAATTGCACTGAAATCCTTATAATTTTGCAAAATGTTCCCAGAAAGCTTATTTTGATGGAAAAATTGCATTTAAACCCCTGAACTGTTTTGAAACCTTCCAGAGTTTTCATTTTTGTGGTTTAATTACACAACAGTCCATGGATTTGTTCTAAATGTTTCCAGAAGCATGATTTTCCTAGACAAATTGCATTTAAGCCCCTGTGTTTTACAGAAAGCATCTAGAAGGCTTGTTTTGCTGTGAAAATTGCATGGAACTCCCTGACTTTGTTTTAAAAACATTCCAAAAGCTTGTTTCCATGGTTTAATTGCATTTTGACCCTCTGAATTTCTCCTGGATTGCTTTGTTTGCTGGGTTATTTGTAGTTTAGCCCTTGAACTTCATTGATTTTGTTCTGACTACCTGTTTTCAAGGGTAAAATGACCATTTTGCCCCTGAAATTTCTTGGATCATTTCTGAGACATTTCCATGCATTTTTACCAGATTTTGTGCGGAATTGATTTGCATTGCATGCATTATGGGTAAATTACATTCTGACCCCTAGAGAGCTTCCTTTTAACTAGGAGGGCACATTCGACTCTAGATTTCTTCATACATGCATGGAATGTGTTTTCCTATGTGTTTCTCGATGATTTGGGCTTCCGGACTTCGATTTTCCTCGGATTTGGGCTTTTTTGCATAAAACCCCCTGTAGTTTTCAGATTTGCACACACACTTGCATTTTGCATATTTTCACATCTTTTCGTACGATTTTTTCCCGTCTTTTTTGTCCTGCTTGGTGCACGCTTTCTAGCTTTGTTCCAACCTTTGTTTTCTCCTCGTTTTCCGAGTTTTCCTCGATTTTCTGCGGTTTTTGACTTGTTTTGGTTTTCCATCGCCCGAGGGCGTACAGTAAAAGGCTTGTTAAAGCCGACATTTGACCCCATTACGGATTATTTTTCCCTTTTTTTTTTTTTTTCTGATTTTCACGATTTTCCTCATCGCCCGAGGGCGTATAGTAAAAGGCTTGTCAAAGCTGACATTTAACCCCATCACGGGTTATTTTTTTTCCCTTTTAATTTTCACGACTTTTTCCATGATTCTGAGAATACAGGTTGACTCGACTTTTCATCCTTTTGACAACAACATTGTTTTCGAACGCGTTCTTTACAACAACATCGTCATTTCATGTGGTTTTCTGTAATTTTCTCAATTCACGTGGATTTCTGTAATTTTCTCAATTCACGTGGATTTCTCTGCAATTTTTGCACATTGTCCTTCACATCCATCCAGTCTTGTCTAAGCACTCACATCAGCATGATTAGGACACAATTTAGGCATAGCAAACACTAGAAAGACCGAGTTTCTCGGGCATACGGGGGTGCCTAGCACCTTCCCCGTGCGTAATAGGAATCCTTACCCATCCTCTGGTTAGTAGACATTCGGCCTTCACGTTTCCATCTCATTCATTCACTTTTAGTGAATCGTTTGTGATTTTCGTCGTCTTTCCATTAAAAGACCAGGTGGCGACTCCATTTCTCTTTCTCTCGTCCCATCTCGCGCCCTCGCCGTCTCGGCATGGCTGTGGTCTCCTTCCCCTCCTCCTCGAGAGCCGGGTGGCACGGTGACACACGTAAATCGAGACGACTGTGCATCCTCAAATCGGACTACACATTGGTCCCAAATCACAAACAGGTGCACAGAAAGCCAACCACAAGCTCACACATTCAAGAAACAACAGATTATCCATTAATAAACCATTTAAGCAATATTACAATCAATTACATGGTTTACAAATAAAAATGGATAATTAGGCCCAGATGTTACATGGGAGTATGAGTCTCCATTAAAACCAGTTGCCAGACACGACTGTGGTTATCGAGCTTGAGACAGTGTAGGCTGAGCTTGGGTCGTTGAACCTAGTTGTTCGGATCATCGAGTTCGTGACGGTGTAAGCTGAGCCTAGGTTATTGAACGTAGTTGTTCAGGTCACCAACGGTGTAGGTTGAGCTTAGGTCATTGAACCTAGTTGTTCGGGTCACCGATGGGGCATCACATAAAGGCGTATCCTTGTGCATATATGAAAGAGATTGAGGCCGGTTGGCCAGGGTGGTGGCATCCCGCACGGGGAATTTCACCTCGGTAGTGCAGGGAGGTAGGGGAAATGATGTCTTCGCCTACTGCTTGTGTGCCGGGTTACCCCTGATCAAGATAATATCAGTAAAGAAAAGTGGAAATGAATAAGAAAAGAATGTGATTTTGAGAAATAAAAAGAATATGGTTTGGCTAGGATTGGACTTATGAATGGTCCTAAAATCCTGGAATGAAATAATGATTGTGTTTTAACTAGTTTCCAGTTAATGTTTGTGATTTTGGTTTTGAGTCCTGTGAGGCATTGTGTTTTAGGATAGTTCTGGTCAAAAAATGTGAATTTCTTAGAAATGAAAAGGATAAGAAAAGGGTGATCTTGGAAAGAAATCCCAAGTATTGAAAAAGGGCACGTTTTGGAAAATGATTTCCAAATGTTTTGAAAAAAAGAAAAGATGAGTTTTGAAAATAGTATGGATTTGGGATCAAACTCCCAAGTGATTTCAAACGAAAGGAAAAATGGATTTTTAAAAGAAAACTAAGCTTTATAAGTTAAAGTTGAGTTTTTAGCTTTTCGCTGAATTTCGCTGTTTTTGTATTTGGGGCGCTTACTGGGTGACTTGGATGTCACTCATGTGTGCTTGGTTGGTTTTCAGGTGCAGATCGTGTGCAATCGAGTTCTAGTGCCAGAGTCATAGCTTCTAGCCGCACATTGTTTTCTGGAGGTGAGCCTTAGTTACAGTTATTTAATTTTACTGTATTTAGTGTAATTTTTCTTATGATACTATGATTTAGGTAATGTACCGGGTTCGAGGTGTTACATAAACGTTGATTGGAATGCCAAGGAGGATGAAAAGGAGGGGGAGAAGGCCATGACAGTGTAGAAAGGAAGAAATGTAGTGAAACACAGCCGCCTTTGCACTCCTCACATCATACGTTGACCTACACACTATCACAGGGACGGCCAATTGGAACGGGGACGTCTCGTGGCTTGTGAATCCTTGGAGCATCGTGAAGGGGTTGGAGGCATGGTGTTCATGTGGGGAAGGGTCTTATTATGAGTTCATTGACCGATAGCCTTGCACAAACATGAAAAACCCTTCCCATAATGCATGCACAAGGATGAAAAGAAACGCAAAACCACTCAGAAACTGAACAAAAATCTATTGAAATGACGAGAGAACCATGGAGAATTGAAACATAATCAAGCACTACGTGATCAAGTGTACTTGCGGTGTTGACTGGGTTTTTATCCCTCGCAGCGCATGTGGTTGGTGACGGGATCGTCGGTTTGTTCTGGTCGAGGCGGTTGGGTTTGGCTACGGTCTCTAGATGTGGGGCTATATTTGGGATGTTAAGGTTCTAGTTGCATGAGGGAGACAAGGACCGTATTGGCCAAGGATGCAGGCTTGGATAAGAGGCTGTGTAAGTTGGCCAGAGAAGAAGGGCTATTGAGAGTTGGAGGCCACTAGTGGTTTTTGGGATGCTTCGACTGGGTGTTTTGGTCTCCTAGGGTTTAGAATCAACCCCCCCTTTCATGTACATGAAGAGGTGGATTTATAGGGTTAGGGTTTGCTTGGGAAATGTTGGATGCAAATAGGTTGAATTGAAAGGCTAAGATGGGTTTAATGGGATTGAATTAGGGTTTTGGTGGTAGAGAAGGGATGTGGTGGCTCAAGGCACATTAGGGTACGTGCCTAAGTCCATGTAAGTCGACAACGAGCACTGGGCCAATGGTCCATGGGTTAGATGAACTAATCAACCTGGCTATGTCGGCTACTGACCTAGGGCACCCATGCATCCAACCCATGGTATCCATCCGTGGGTCTTGAGCATGAGAGACCCATGACAGAGTTTGGCTTCTGGATTTTAAGACTTTTTCCCAGGTGTTTGAACCACTAATGGGCTTGGGCTTTTGGTCTAGTGGTGCCTTTATAGTGTTGGATTGGTTTCAGGATGTAAGGCTGGGTTCCAGATATTGATTGGGTTTTAGAGATTTGGTTTAGTCTATCGCAACTAGAGTGCTTTCTTCCAAAGAGTCCATCAACAAATGATTGCAAAATAGAGTGTCTATAGACTGATACTCCTAGATAGTTGAGAGTCAGTTGCCTAGGGTGAGGTTTGTGGTTTTCTATGGTTTCGATTGGAACCATAAGACTGTAGGATCATACTGACAGACTAGGGACGACTGATACTCCTAGAGGGTCAAGTATGAGTTTGGGGTCATGGTTGCTGAGTTTGGGTTTGAGGATAGAGTCTCGTGACCGTTGTGATAGTACTGGAGGACTCGTGTGAAAGAGATTGGACTACCCTTTGTGTCAATGCTAGCTAGGTCCAGGGAAGGGGTCTTTGGGTGTCTGGGCACCAAGGGGCTTCGGAAGGACTCATCCCCATACATGTGAAATATAATGTGATAAATAAGACTTGTTGGTCAGAGTGATCGTAGCCCTGCATGGGAAGGTTCACTGTGGTCATGCAGTTGAGAGAAGTAGGAGTCTTTGGCAACTACTTGTGGCTGGGTCACTTGTAGCTAGGGTGACACTACTGGGTGTATGTGTTGTGGCTTTTTGCTGGTTTTGGCTTGATTGTGGCTTGTTGAGAATACATAAAGGGTTTTCAAAGCTACACGTGTTTTGAAAGGAAAAGAGAATAATGATTTTGAAAGGCATGTTTTAGAAAGGACTTGTATTTGTGTGGCAACAGGTGGTTGCCTTGTTGTAGTTTTTTGGTTTGTGATGCCGTTTCTGAATTGTCAATTTGAGAAGAGATAAGTGGGACATTTTGTGGATATCTGGTATTCTCGTGGTTTGTGATTTATGAATGTTTCTACGGGACTTGGTTGGGTTTTGATGAGGTTCTTCAACTGGATTTTTGGTTTTATTTTCCAATTTATTTTAGGTGGGTGTGTGTTGAGTGACCTTTTCAGTGATCACTCATGTGTGTTTTATTTATGTTTTTCTCAAGTGCAGATGTATGAGTAGGGCTGATACTAGTACATATAAACGGGAGTCGCCCAACCATACATCAAGGGTTCTGGATTAGTAAAGTATTGTTTAGATTATTTTTGTCAAATTTACTATTTATTAGTGATAATGTTGGATTTAGAAATTGCTGATAAAAAATTTAAAAATAAATAAATTAAGGGTGTGATGCTGGGGCGTTACAGTTATGATGGATAAGTATTTTATTAAAAGGTTGAATTCAACGTAGCAAATGTATATTAAGAAATTTTAAACTATATAAAATGTTACCTTACAAGTTAGTTCTCTAAAGCATGTATTTCACTCCTTATTTCTTACCTTATGTCCCACTTTATATCTGAATGTATTGAAGTTGCCAAATATGATAACTTGGAATGCAAATAATCTCAATCAAGTGGACCAGAAGAAGATTGGGTCTGATGAGCACATTATTGTTACATATTTCTTGTCCCACATTTAACTAGCTTGTATATAAATAATGCTACTTGAGGTGTTTTGTGTAAATTTTACAGAAACCTAAGGACTTGAAAAGAATTAAAAAAAGGAAGCGAAAAGAATAAAAGCTAAAAAGAAGTTCAAATTCATTCAAAGATATTTTGAAGTAGAAAAGAAAAGAATTTTAGAAAAAAAATTCTAGAGTTACGTCGAAAAGTCAAATTCACATTTTACACTTGCATCAATTCTGAGAATAATATCAGTTAATGAATTGACCAAGTGATAACTCATCTCGACTGACGTGGACGCGTCCTTGGTGCCCTAGGTAATATTTTTGACCTAGTCTTTGGTCGTAACGATCTTTAGTTGAAAATATCTTGTATTTGAAATTTAAATTTAAATTTGATACTTAGATTTTTCTTCGACATAAGAAAGTCCTTGTAAATTTATCAAAGTACCCCTTGTATAGATTTATAAAATCATCTTCCACCCTTTCAGCTTAGACATTTCTTCTCTTGTATTTTGGAAGATCTTCAAGTACCTCTAGTATAATCTCAAGATTAAGCAATAAAAGTTTATTTTTTTTCTTCTTCAATTATGTCCATTCTTAGTTTTTTATTCAAGTCTTTATTTTCTATTATCTTTATGTGTAACTAATTTTTACATTTAGGGTTCTTGAAGTTAGATCTAGGATTTGATTGTAATATTTTGTCTCATCTCGTTTTCTATGCTTCATGATTATCATCTCTTTCTTATTATCTACTTTTGCAATTATATTTTGATAGGTCATTGTTAATCATATATTCTCATAGTCTATACTTAATGATTGTTATTTATAATTAAGAAATGTTTCATATATCTTATTATCTTGGTATATTATGGTAACATGCATCTTGCTAGATCATCATAGAATCAAGTTTTTTTATAGTTTATTCTCGCTCTTGACATATTAGATCTTGATATTGCATAGTAGGTGTTTCATCTTCATGCATTATTCTTGTTTAATAATAATCCTTGATAATTAGAACTTGTTGCAAAAGATGAGATGAACTAGATATTTGCATGATCTACTATGGTCTAATGGATAGAAACTCTAAATGTGCTTTTTACCATTGATATTCTCTTTGTGATTCCTTTTTCTTAATTAAGTTTAAATATAATGCATCATCATCTCTCTTAAGTTTCTAATTCGTATTTCACAGTCAATGTTTTAAAAGTCATAAATCTTTGTCAGATCGATCTATACTTACATACGTACTACATAGTACGTCATATTCTTGTGGTTAATTAAAATGTTTACATCAGGGTCAAACATCCAAAATGTACAATAGAAGCTGTAGAAGAACCAATAGTAGATTCTTCTGAGTAATATGGATCAAGACCACCTAGGTTTTGCTTTCTTGACAAACTACCCATTTTTTTTCCTTCGAAACTTGTTTCCAAAGTTTTTTGTCAAATGCTGGGTGTTCACCAATGTTGTCATCCTCACAATTTTCTTGTTATAGGAAGGTGTATCTATCTTTCTGAGGTACATATGTTTTTGAGTCACTTTTGTAACAAGGCTTGTGACATTCTCAATACTCTAATTTGTTTTTGTGTTCCTTATAGTATAGGATGTGATGTTTAAGCAAGTATCAATCTTATCTCATCTTTCTCATCATCTTCTTCGTTTTATAGTGGTTCTTCAGTAATACATGGTTCTCTGGTAGTATTTTCTTGATTTTAGCTATCATGACATCAAAATAGCTATCTATCAAAGCCAATAACTTAGACATGGTTGATAACTTTGAGTAATTCTTGCAACCTATCACAATGACTCCTTTGCCTTTCTTGGGATTCTCCATGTGGCTTTTCATTAGCGAACGAGTCAAGACCTGTCACATTCATCACCATGTCCACAACCGGATTTGTACTAATAGGAGTAACTATAACGACCTAGAATTGAAACAACACTTTGAGCTAGTTATTTTGGGAATTCTGGGTCGTTGAATGCTGAGTCCCTTAGGTTTAATGTGAGATGCAGTTCCAATAGCATTCTACACTTGATATAGTGTTTTTTTGGCTTTCTTGATGTTAGATGTAGAGTGTTGTGTGTCTTAAGTTGGACGCATAAAGGCATGCATTTAATGCCTGTGGTCTATGTGGGTCAGGCACGTTTGGGTAGCACGTATTGTTGGTGCGTATTCCTGGCACTGAAAGTTCAGTATTTTTGACCCAGAACAAAAGTTGTGTTTAAGTGGATTTGGTGTTGTAGCTTGGTTTTAGATGTCGTGCTTTGGTGTGTTGAGGATGAGTTACTGTGTGGAACCTTGTGGAGGCCTTATTGGATAATAGTAGGTCCATTTTGGGTTGTGGTGGTTTGGTGGTGTGCCTTGGCGGCTGATCTCCTTTGGCATGAGCCACTTGAGTTGTAAGTGGTTTCGTGTTTGTGTTTTGGGTGCTCGTAGCCTCTTGTGCACGTGGTAATGTTTTGGAGTTTGATTGTCGTGTGGTCTTTGAGTTGGTGAACGGACTCATTGAGTGTTACACCCGTGGTTGGGCATGTGCACTCTTGACCATAGACACATGTTGAGATTCTTCCTTGGCTCAAGGCTTTTGAGGGGTGGCTTGTTCCCATCTTTGGTTGGGAGCACCGTGAATAGGAGGTGGGACAATGGGGAGGACTTGATAGCCCTTTTCTCCTTCTCTTTCTTCTCCTCTTTTCTTTATAATGAGAGAGAGCGAGAGAGATGGGGAGAGACAGAGAGAGGGAGGAAGAGGGGAGTATCGTCCATCGTGTCACTGACCCTCACCATTGTGCTCGTTGTGCCATCACTGAGTGGAGAGAGAGGTGGAGGATCCTGTGCTGACGGTGGAGGAGAAGGAGAAGCCGTTGCATCGCCGTCGCGACGCCGATGAATGTACACATCTTGTAGATCTTCTTTTGATTCATGGATTGATTGTAGGAGCATGTTAGTGTGAATTGTGGTGTTAGATTACTTGGGAGAATTTATGGTGATTTATTGGAGCATTTATGAGGATTTAGTGGTCGTATTCTTGAACTTGGTTGAATAGTGCCCTATTAGCTTTGATTAGTGATTTCTTGGGCCACAGACAATGAATCGCTGTGAGTCTTGTCCCAAATCGTAGATCATTTTGAGATTTTCATTTTGGTACGTAGCTTGTCTTTTGTGGTTGAGTGTGTGTGGTCTAGCCTTGATTCTTATTCTAGGCGATTTTTCGATTCGGGTTGCCTAGTTTTCTGTCGTCAATAGAATTAGTATGTGGATTGATTTTGGTATGCCGATCATGTTCTTGGGAATCCCTTGAACCTAGAAATTGGTATGTCGATTCCATTTTGGTATGCCGATTGGGCTCTCAAGAAATTGGCTTAGCATCTAGGCTTCGGTATACCGACCCATTTTAGTATGCAGATTGTGTTCTTGGGTGTGAGCCTAAAACCTAGGTTTGGTCGACCAATTTCAATTCTACATGTCGAATCAGACCCTAAACCCATTCTTTAGGTGTTTTTATTGGGTTTTAGATATTTTATTATTGTTAATTAATAGGTTGACCTTGTAGGTAGTTTTGAGACATAGAATGATTAGGATATTTTTAAAGAATGTCTAAAATGAATTAGCAAGAATGCCTGGTGTTATAAGTAGAATAAAAGATTATATGACTTAGAAATACTAAGTCTTTCCCTTAAATGGTTTAGATGAAAATTAGAGTTTATATTTAACTGTAGGATTAGATGATGGGTTGGATTTGGTGTGGTGCATTGAATTAGGTGTTCAGTGGCATTGTTTGGGTGTTCGACACTGAGCTGGCTGTAGTTCATGTGAGACATAGGTCAGTAGGCATCTTACACTTTGGCACTAGGACTTAGAGTTTTGGGTGTGTCAGATGTTTGAGGTTCGGCCTTGAAAGTTGAATGCGACTTCAATACCACATTACTTGGGTTTCTATGTGGGCTCTTCTAGGTAAACTTTATGCCAAGAAGGTGCCTTTGTTTCTCTATTTAGTGAGTTTTGGGTATTTTCTTGGATTGTCGTTGTGGGTTGAGCGTGACGCTTTAAAACTTAGAAGCTCCCAAGGTGTGGCTTTCTAGGCTTGACAAAAGTACTGTTGAGGCTATGCTTTTGAGTGTAGTTTTGATTGGTGGTTTTAGTGCCATTTTTGATACAATGTTTCATGGTGTTTTTGAGATGTTATTTAAAGGATTTCAAAATGCTTTTCCAAAAGAGTTTTGGAAAAGAAATGCATAGTTTTACAAAGGTTTTGGAAAGAGTTTTCTGTGGTTTCTGTTTATAGCTGACCAACAAATCAAAGGGTCGTCTTGTTAGGACCAAGGGGTGTGGCCGCATTCCTACTTGATTGAGCATGTCGACTAGGTTGAGGTTTTAAGACTAAGAGGTTGTAGGTGTAGACACCCCGGTTTCTGGCTAGTGTTGGTAGATGGATCCGGCGGAGAGCGCAACTGGACAGCTGACCCAGATTTCCCCCAATTCCCCAACCAACCCAGAAAACCTTAATTACCCTTAAAACCATTCATCCAACTAAGCCTAAAGCCTGAAACAAAGTCCGTGTGCTCTGGCCCAACGACACGTGTGGCTTGCATGTGCGACCCAAGCACGCGTCAGGGCTAGGGCAGCACTGCGGGCGCCGCCTGACTGGTTGCTTTAGTTGTACGACCTCGTACCTCGTACGAGTGATGCCGTGCATGCAATGTTGACTTGTCTCCCAGCGTTCTTGACACCCCAGAGCCTGCCCACGCCTTGTCCTCTGCCACCCACGCCCTGTGCTGCTTCCACTGACACGCAAGGCCTGCAGCAGCACCGGCGAGCCCTCTCCTGCCACCCTTGATAGTTGCACCATGCCCTGCCATCTCCACCTACCACCAGAGCGATCCACGACCAAAACCAAGGGGAGCACCCTCAACTAGGGACACCAAGCATGCACGTAAGGAGAACCCACAGAGAAATCTGATAACATCTTCGCTGGAGAACATGAACCCAACACCCAACTCTAAGCCAAATCCCTTTTCCGCCTCCAGTGAGCATCCTGCACGACCTTTAAGCTATTCCAGCAACCTCCGGGACCTTTCTAGCCATCCAGTTGCCGTGTCACACTCTCCCGTCAGAGTTCCCTCATCAGTCGACGCTGGCGACGCATCCCCAACCTCCCACAGGTACAACCCTTCTTACAAGGATAGCATAGGAATATGTAGCATCATATTTGCATCGTTCTTGCCTAGTTTATTTCGTGTTTCTTGCTCCACTTGTGCATCCCGTATTTCTCCCCCCAGCCCTTGAGTGCTCGGTCTGGACATCCATGGCATCCCTCTTCCTCCCACCACCTCTTAGAGCGGTCAAGTTGGTCCTCTAGGCCAGAAGCCTCCCGTGGAGGCTTGCCAGAGGAGGATTGGCACTGACACCGACGACAGAGGAGGGGAGACGAATCCGCTGCATTTCATTGGTTTCACGGCATTTGCATCTTCTAGTGGCCTTCCCATGCTTCTAGACATGTCCCAGGCTCGAAGGTACTCCACCTTTCGGGGAGGAAGAGATGAAGGAGGCAGGCCTGGCCTAGCTCTGTTTCGTGTGCACGTCGCAGGTGTGCGCCCTACATGCTCGTATGGACTAGGGCATGGATAGGTTCAGGTCCCCACCAAACCGAGGTCACCTGTCCTATTATAGGCCATTCATGCACTTTTTATTACCTATTGCATTGTTTTCATCTTCTGATTTACTTAAAGCGTGTGTTTTCCGTTGTTTTAGTTTTCCGCACATGTTGAATTCTCGATTTTTTTAGCCTATATGAACCTCCACACTTTCCATTTCGATCGCATCTTGTTGGCCCTCTGATGTGGTATCTTTGTGTTGTGGGTACGACCATGATGGCAAACGGTCATAGCACCCCTGGGAACGTGCATCTGGGTTGCGTGAGCGACACGCGCGTGACACATGCGTGGGTTGTCCAGGGAGTAATTCCGACCCAGCCTAGCTAGCGGTCCCACCTGATTCCATATTGTGTTTTACCGACCGTTTCCCGATTCGATTATGTTTTTCTTTTAGTTTGATTTATTACTCTTGCATCATCCATATAACCCCACTAACCGGCATCAAGTGCCTACATTTCTATGCACGAGAGTGAGATACCATGAAAGACCGACTTGTCGGGTGTGCGGGGTGCCTAACACCTTCCCCGCACATAATAGGAGTCCTTACCCTTTCTCTGGTTCGCAATGATCCGTGTGTCGAATCCATTTGGCATGAGTCTTCCTTTTGTATTTCGATTTCGATTTTTGTGATCTTTCGATATGGTTTTCCTCATCTTCCCGTTTTAAATAGACTAGGTGGCGATT
Source organism: Posidonia australis (assembly GCA_024699735.1). NCBI lineage: Eukaryota > Viridiplantae > Streptophyta > Magnoliopsida > Alismatales > Posidoniaceae > Posidonia > Posidonia australis. The sequence continues at coordinate 12,085 of JAMKQA010031643.1, forward strand.
CCATGCTTTCGTTTTTGCATAGTTTCCGATGTTTTCGAGTCATTTCTTTTCACCCTTGGAACCACCAGACTTGTCGTGGCCCTTCTGACTCCCATGCGGTCCCGATCGCGTGGGGAGCGAGGTTCCCCTCTGCAGCGAGTCTGTCTTTCACAGTATCTCGCTCACGTGCATGGAAATGTAGGCACTTGATGTCGGGTAGTGGGGTTATATGGATGATGCAAGAGTAATAAATCAAACTAAAAGAAAAGCATAATCGAATTGAGAAACGGTAGGTAAAACACAATATGGAATCAGGTGGGACCGTTGGTTAGGCTGGGTCGGAATTACTCCCTAGACGACCTGCACATGTGTCACTCTCGTGTCGCTCATTCAACCCAGTCGCGCATTCCCAATGGTGCTATGACCGTTTGCCATCATGCCCGTGCCCACAACACAAAGATACCACATCAGAGGGCCAACAAGATACAATTGAAATGGAAAGTGCAGAGGTTCATATAGGCTAAAAAAATTGAGAATTCAACATGTGCGGAAAACTAAAACAACGGAAAACACACGCTTTAAGTAAATCAGAAGATGAAAACAATGCAAGAGGTAATAAAAAGTGCATGAATGGCCTATAAATGGATAGGTGACCTCGGTTTGGTGGGGACCTAAACCTATCCATGCCCTAGTCCATACGTGCATTTAGGGCGCACACCCCCGACGCGTGCATGAAACAGGGCTAGGCCAGGCCTACCTCCTTCATCGCTTCCTCCCTGAAAGGCAGAGCACCTCCGGGCCTAGGGACATGTCTGGAAGCTTGGGAAGGCCACCAAAAGAAGATGCAAATGCCGTGAAACCAATGAAATGCAGCGGATTCTTCTCCCCTCCTTTGTCACCGGTGTTAGTGCTAATCCTCCTCTGGTGAGCCTCCACGGGAGGCTTCTGGCATAGAGGACCAACTCGACCACTCCGAGAGCTGGTGGAAGGAAGAGGGATGCCGTGGACGTCCAGATCAAGCGATCAAGGGTTGGGAATAGGCTCACGCCAGTGGTTGCCGTCTACCGATAGGGAGAAATGAGGGATGCACAAGTGGGAGCAAGAAACACGAAATAAACTAGGCAAGAACGATGCAAATATGATGCTACATATTCCTATGCTTTCTTTGTGAGAAGGGTTGTACTTGTGGGCAGTTGGGGATGCGTTGCGGGGCGTCAACTGATGAGGGAACTCCGGTGGGAGAGAGTGACACGGTGACTGGACGGCTAGAATGGTCCCGGAGGTTGCTGGAATAGCTTAAAGGTCGTGCAGGATGCTCACTGGAGGCGGAAAAGGGAGTTGACTCAGAGTTGGGTGTTGGGTTCAAGTTCTCCGACGAAGATGTTCTCAGATTTCTCTCCGGGTTCTCCTTGCGTGAATGCTCGGTGTCCCTGGCTAAGGGTGCTCCCCTTGGTTTTGGTCGTGGGTCACTCTGGTGGTAGGTGGAGATGGCAGGGCGTGGTGCAATTGTCAGGGGTGGCAGGAGAGGGCTCGTCCGTGCCGCTGCAGGCCTGCCGGGAGACAAGTCGACATTGTGTGCACGACGTCGCTCGTACGAGGTCGTACAACGAAAGCGACTAGTTAGGCGACACTCGCAGTGCTGCCCTAGACTTGACGCGTGCTTGGGCCGCACATGCGGGTAGCGCGTGTAGTTGGGCCAGAGCACACGGACTGGGTTTCAGGCTTTGGGCTTGGTTGGATGAATGGTTTTAAGGGTAATTAGGGTTTTTTGGGTTTGGTTGGGGAATTAAGGGAAATCCGGGTCCGCCGAATCCATCTGCCAACACTGGCCAAAAACCGAGGTGTCTACAGATGCCCCTCCTTGATCGAGGTCGAGGGAAACAAGACCGCTACTTAGGGTTGAGAGATGACACCCTGTCTCGGTCAACAGGAAAGGAATTTGCTATTGGCCATAAGTCGCTTATTCGGTGGATGCACCGAAAAGCGCAACTTGTGTGCCGAAGTGCAGATGTTAATGTAGACGGTGTCCCTCTAGAATGTCGAAGTGATCGTGCGTCGAAGCTAGGCAGGTATGTGCATGGTTTCGAGTGACGCGAGTGCTGGTGCGAATGTTGTTGATGCTAAAGTGCTACTGTGTTGTGAATGGATACTGGTGAAGTGTGCATTGCAACTGTGTGATGTGTTGATGATGTGGAATATGCTTGATTATGATGCATGTGCTATGTAGGTGCTAGTTGGTATATGCATATGCGAATGGATGTTGTAATGCTTGATGAGTTAATGGACTCTTCGTCGGACAATTTCGGTTATCAGCCTGAGGAGAAGAGGAGCATGGCAAGGCTGACGGGCTTTTCAACCGGAAGATGACTGGTGACGGGAGTGATCCCGGTATTTAGGGGTACCAGCCTAAAAGAAAGGGGGATCCTAGGTCTTGTTTGCTTGAACGGGGTCCTAAGGGATGACAAGATATCGGACTAGTCAGGTCGACAAAAGAGGAGCAAGATAGAACTTAGTCACTGTCGGTGTACAGACAAACCGGCTAGGACCGGATAGAAAGGGGAGAGCTGGCAAGTTATCAGACTTGTTGGGCCTACCAAGAGAGAAAGGGGATAGAACCTAGTCACCTCGATGTACAAACAGGTTGATTAGGAGCGGACAGAAAGGGGAGAGTTGGCAAGTTGTCAGACTTGCCGAGCCGACAAAGAGAGAAAGGGGATAGAACCTAGTCACCGTCGTTGTACAGATAGGTTGGCTAGGAGCGGACAGAAAGGGGAGAGCTAGCAAGTTATGGGACTTGCCGGGCCGACAAAGAGAAAGAGGATAGATCCTAGTCACTGTCAGTGTACAGATAGATTGACTAGGAGCAGACAGAGAGGGGAGAGCTGGCAAGTTATCGGACTTACCGGGCCGACAAAGAGAAAGAGGATAGATCCTAGTCATTGTCGGTGTACAGACAAGTTGACTAGGAGCGATCAGAGAGTAAACCGAGTCGTTGCCAGGATACAGGCAATGGCTGGGAACCGCCAAGAAAGAGTGAACCGAGTCGTTATAGGATACAGGCAACAGCTGGGAACCGCCAAGAAAGTGTGAACCGAGTTGTTACCAGGATACAGGCAACGACTGGGAATCGCCAAGAAAGAGTGAACCGAGTCGTTACAGGATACAGGCAACGGCTAGGAACCGCCAGGAAAGAGTGAACCGAGTCGTTACTAGGATACATGTAACGGCTGGGAACCGCCAAGAGAGAGAGTGAACCGAGTCGTTACCAGGATACAGGCAACGACTGGGAACCGCTAAGAAAGAGAGTGAACCGAGTCGTTACCAGGATACAGGCAACGGTTGGGAACCGCCAAGAAAGAGTGAACCGAGTCGTTACCAGGATACAAGCAACGGTTGAGAACCGCCAAGAAAGAGTGAACCGAGTCGTTACCAGGATACAAGCAACAGCTTGGAACCGCCAAGAAAGAGTGAACCGAGTCGTTACTAGGATACAAGCAATGGCTGAGAATCGCCAAGAAAGAGAGAAATAAGTAGTTGGTCTGATGCTGCCTCGCTCGGGGCACGCTCTACACTTCGGCAAGGTAGGGGCAAATCTGTAATCTGCCAGATTCCATTGATTTCTACATGTAACTGACTCTGCTCCAAAGGGTGCCTCTAAAAACTGTCATTGGGTATGCGAGAGCCTCTAGCAAGTGATCAAGGCTCAAAATTCCTCTACACACTGATAGGGGTAAAACAGTAATTTTACCTTAACCATTGAGTTCTGAAAATGCTCGAGTATAAGCTGGATCCTGGTGTAACGGGGCATTTCGGATCTCCCAATGGAAGTCAAATCAAGTAGACAATCTGTTCTGGTAAGATTGGACCTTCTTGCAATTCCAGAAATAGTAGGGACTTTTCTATAAATTTTCCCCAGACTGTCCTCTGAACTCAAAATACTGTTCCACCAGCGATGCTCATGCTCTAGCTATACATCCCAAGTATTCTCACTGCTTCCGACCGTTTGTGCTGAGCTCCTGGTCAATATAGAAATTATAGGGGCCTTTTTGCAAAATTTCCAATTTGACTCATTCAAGAATTTCCAGAAGAATGGATGGTCTGATGATGATCTGAGTTCACTGTATCTGTTCTAGTAAGTGGACCTTGACAAGAGGGAACTTTCTAGTACCGGAAGAAGTCTAGGGACCTGTTTGCAATTTCTAAAAACTATTGTAAAAATCTACAAACTTGAATACCAGGGCCGATCCGGGTGGCGATTCTTGTTCTAAAAACCCTGTCTAGAGTCCTAGAGGCTGCACGGACTTTTCTGGCTCTTTCGATTGCTGAGGGACGATTCTGCCCTTCATTGGGTAAATTACAGTTTGATCCAAAGTTTTGCAAAAAATGCAAAGGGACATAAACAAAATCTTCAAAACTTATGAAGACCCACTGGCAGTTACCCCTGTCTGAAAGGATGCAAGGCAGTTGGTCTTCTTCTCCAATTTTCTGCATTCTTTCTTCCATTAACCAAAACAAAACGTGCATTTAAATTTTTCAACAACACAAACAAATCATTCCTCCCTCCTTCTCTGTCCCCTCATCTCCCACCTCCTTTTCTCATTCGCGTACGACAGCTAGGGCGTGGAGCGGTGCGGGAGCAGTGGCTGTTGGAACACGGCGGGTGTAAGGCTCGGGCACGGCGGGCTCCTATGAAGGCTGAGCAGCACGTGCGACCGACGCGAGGAGGAGTGGCAGCGAGGGCGTGGGGAAACGGCGGTGGTGCTGCACGGGCATGGGGAGTAGTGGTCCCGGCGAGGAGGTCTGCCACGGGAGGAGCTTGGAGCGGCGGAGACATCATGGTAATCCTCTCCTCCCTAGCTCCTCCTTGTTTTTGCTTCCGGGGTGGTGAGCTCCTTCCACGCCACCTCCCACAGTCGCTGGGTTGCTGGACGCCAATGGCGTGGTCCGTCGATGGTGCGGTCGGGGCACCTTCGGGACACTATGGCTGGGCTCCGGGGGACGAACCACCGTTGAGCCCGTATGGTGGCTAGCCGTCATCGGAGATTACGCCGGTGACGACGGGCTGGGGGAGGGCTCTGGCGTTGCTTTCCGTAAAATCTCACATAGTGATCAATGTAGAATGAAAACCACTGTTTGCTTAAGCGATCATCGCAAATAAAAATAAAAACCAATGTTCTGTAGTGACCCATGTCTAGGTTGCTTTTGAATTTTTGTTCAAGCAAGCTGTAGAATGCCATGATATTTGTTTGAATAATCATGAAATGCTATGCCATTGACTTCGAGCACGAACACTCCGGCTTTGTTTGAATACTACCTCTGATTACCAATTCCAACTTGCTGGATCATCTGATAACATGCACACTTAAACAAGACCCCATCTTTGCAGTCAGATTCTGATTTCGAGGCAGAGGTGTCCTAGGCGAGTGGGATTGCTTCCAGTTCGCGGGCCCGAGGTCAGGGGTCTAGCTCATGGTCCAGGGAGCCTTCCGGTTCAGTGGCTCAAGGTCGTAGGTTTAGTTCGCGGTCCAGGGCTGCTTCAAGCTCCCAGGCATCGGAGGAGGTGATGCCCAACATTCCGAAGGATGTAAGAACAAAATTTCTCCTACACTGGTCTTTTCTTTATGCATGCTTTGTGTTGAACTGAACCTCTTTTGGCAGGAATCTGGCAATTTCGGGGGCCGATTGCTGGACGAGAACCATATCAGCAACCGCGATGGCTTTGAGGTAAGCAATATTCTGTTCTTCACAAATTCACATGGTTTAACTGATTTTTGACTTTGCCTCTCTTTGCCCCTCAGGTTGGCGATACTAGGTGAGTGATGTGGTGTCTCTGGACATCGATGTTGGAACACTTCCAGTGCCACCCTGGCTTTTTGAAGGAGTTCTTATTGCACCACACTCCATTCGGGAGCCTTCTGTGCTTTCGGGCTGTTCACGGTCATTACGACTTCTTCCAGGTGCTTGCGGAGCGATGGTGGCATGAGACGCACTCCTTCCACCTTCCCTTAGGCGAGATGACAATTCTACCGGAGCACTGGGCGTTGCTGACAGGCTTTTGCTTCCGGAAGAAGCCTATAGTTGGCAAGGCTACCTTGGGCTTCGCCAAGGTCACCGAGCTCCTAGGATGTGAGTGTCCACCGCTGACCCGGTCTGTGCACTACCTTCGCTATAGCTGGATCAGAGAGCAGAACCTGTTTTGGCCAAATCCAGCACCAGGGTCGAGGGAGGCGGAGTTTGTGCTTCGCCACTTCTTGATGGAGCTGACGGCGCTCATGTTCTGCGACACTTTTGGGTACTGTGTTTTGGTGGACTGGCTGATTTATCTCGCCAAGCTGGACCTTCTGGACTGGTATGACTAGGGAGGTGCCAGTTATACCTATATGATTTACGGCCTGGACAGTGTTGTGAAGAGCAACCAAAGGTCCCACGTAGGGCTTTATCCGCTGTTGACGGTAATCCCTTGTCTTGTCTTCTTCAGTTTAATAGTATGATTAAGTCCTGACTTGTTCTTCTGTGTCTGCAGTATTGGTGGATGGAGCATTGCATGTGGGGGCATTATTTCTTCCGCCTTCGACCCAGACTGCTCCCACTCCCTTGGCAATGGTGCAAGCCGGACCACCGCACGGCAGTGAGGTATATAGCTACGAATCATATCGCTACCTCTTGGACCTGTTGTCCATCCATGATGTAAGTTCGCAAACCATGCCTTTGTTTTACCACTTTCTGTGTTTTCTGATATTCTGCTGGACTGACTTGTGCCCTGTTTTTGCCTTGTACAGGTCGAGCTGAGACCGTTTGAGTGGCACGCTGGGCTGGACTGGGAGCCTCTGAACTCCACCCGGACCTACCACCGGAAGTAGATGAAGTTGTTCTGCTTCAAGAAATCTGCGTTCTACTTTCCCGACCGGGTTCGCCACCAATTTACTCTGGAGTTTGGTATTCCGCTCCCACCTCCTATTGAGATGGTACCCCGGGCCACCTCCCATGTGCGAGCTCGCTCCATAACGGCGGAGATCAAGGTTGATCGAAGCCGGTACATCCTCCGTCCTGCAAGCTACAATGAATACCTGGAGTGGTACGAGTGGGCCTGCAAGCCGTACCTCTTCGAGGAGGACCTCCGGAACAATAGCGGGATATGTGGTTCTTGGAAAACTGGGCTAAGGTAAATCTCTATTCATTGCTTGTGGCACAAACTAATCTTATGATTATGGCTGTTCTGACATAGTTGCCTCTGTTTCGTTCGAGGGTAGGCTAAGCGACTTCTACGCTCGGATGCGGCGAGCCAAGGTAATGAATCCTTCGCTCTGCCTTGATCTTCAACTGCTCAAATCTGATTGTTCTGACAACATCTCCTTTGTCTGTGACAGGCCCGGCGGGAAGCCCGCGGGGAGGTGAGCACTTTCCTTACTCTGTGTTTATTGTATTCTGCATACATGTCTGACCCTCTTATCACAGGGATACCGGCTGGAGGACGTCATCCTTTGAAGCAGTGGCGACGAGGAGCACCCCAACCTTGAGGAGGATACCTCTACCGTAGGGGACCTGATGGACGTTTCCACCTCTGCACCCTCTCGTCCTCAGGAGGCCTCAGCTGCGACTGCCCTGCAGCTTTGGCGCAAAGGCTAGCGTTGCTCCGCTCGTGCTTCTCAGGGGCGGGAACCAGATGAGAGCAAGGATGAAGCTTGGGATTGATTTCTGCTCAATTAATTGTATTCCCATGTTTGTATCTTGAAACATTTTGTAAGCCTGGATTCTGTAAACTTGAATGCTTTTTAAGTGATTGATGAATGCTTTTCAAATTTCTTGCTTCTTGTTGTTTGGCTCTTGTGCTTTGTGTATGCAGCTGGTCCTCAATACCTTTGCGCCAGTTAGGCAGGCTCTCAGAACAGTAGTGGCTCAGTTGATGAGCCCTGTGCAACACGCGCATGTGGCACGCGTGCCTCGATAGTGTAGCTCCAATGAAGCTCTAAATCCTTGGTGTACACCCACAATTGGCACGCGCGCCTCATCAGCGCCTTAGGTTGAAGGGCCAAATTCCCTGGTGCATATGCGCATGTGGAACGCGCGTCTCCTTAGCACCTCCATCACAGGGTCCAGATTTCCTAACCAACATGTGCATGTTCGGTGTGCAAGCGCGACGCGCGTGACCTCTGACAAGGTCACGGGTCGTCGTCCTGCGGGTGGTCACGGGCTCTTTTCCCTCCTTTATTAAGGCTGACCCTGGATGAATGAAGGGGACACATCTCTCACACTACCTCTGGTCCAAGCTCCTTAGTGGTCTGCTCTTCCTCCACTGGCGGCGTCTCTTCCTTTTCCGGCAACGTACGCTGCTTTTCCAACGACGCCTCCTCCACTACCTCTTCCTCCACAGACGTTTCATCCCTGGGTGGCATGGTAAGGCTCTTATGGCACTGTAGGAAGGCTGCTAAGCATGGATCTTGACGCGACATCTTTTGTGGCTTTTACAGGGTTTCCCAATAATGGTTACTCATCGCCACTTCTCGGATGTGCTGAGGCACTAGATCAGCATGCTTTTCGACAGTGACCGGGAGAGATTGTGATGTTGGGGAATCTCCGGGCGTCTCTTGCAGATTGGGGATATCAAGGTAAACCGATATCTCCTAAGTGCCGTGTCTAGATTTTGGAAGCCGACCCACCATGTATTCTGGTTTGGTAGTGAAGAGTTGACTATCACATTGGAAGAAACCAGACAGATCTGTGGCCTGTCATGACTGTTAGGGCCTCCGGTCTTCATGTGTTGGGATGGATATGTATCCATCCTTTCTCAGCTAACTGGCTTGAACACTGTAGAATGCGGGAGGCACCTAATCTGAACAGATGGCTTTGAACCCATGCTACGTTTGGACTTCCTTGATGAAGTGGTCACGAGGTGCTCTGTGCTAGGAGACAACCTCTGGCTGAATGGCTTCATCCTTTGCTTTCTTGGGGAGCTCATATTTAGTCTTGGCCGGATGACTGTGGTGATCAAGGTAGCTGAGATCGCATTGGCAGTGGTGAGCAAACAAATAGATCTGGCTCCCGTGATCCTGGCTGAGACTTACTAGGGCCTGGACCGTGCTTTCCACTGGTGTCGCCACTTCTACGGCTGTGGAGCATTAGTGCCGGTAACCATAAATTTTGCTGCTATTAGCATCTTTGTATATTGACTTAATGCTTGGATAGGTGTAGCTGGCGGCTCACATGGGGGTCGAGGTCCTATGCCCCCAAAGATTAGCATTTGAGGCTTACATCCTGAGTGAGCATTCTCGGACCATCACAGGAGTACGGGAGTTCTATGAAACGTTGGAGGGGCTGTCCAGGAGTCTGATCACCTGGCGGATCGTCCCATCAACCTCGGAGCCTTTCACTGCATTCTTCGACGATACTTACATGAGGGTGGTCGTTCTTCCAGGCCTGACTGGAGGAGTGGAGTATCACCCTGTTTGTGTCCTACGCCAGTTTGGTTTCTTCCAAGATGCTTTTGAACAATCTCCCATGCCTGCTATCTTCCGGCTGTATCCTCAGAACTCAACTGCCATGATTATTGAGTTGGCTCGTCTGCTTCGAATAGGTGTGAGCTCTAGTGATATGACTCTGGTGAGAGGCACAGGCTGCTCTAAGGCATATAGGACATATACACAGGTGGAATGGACAATCAGTGAAGTGGCTCTTGGCATTCATCTGTTCAACAATACTAGCAGCTCGAAGAGGCCCCGAACTAGAGGGAAAAGCTGATTCGAGCATATGTAGCACATTTCTGCAATTTCTTTCAATGCTTGTACTCCTGAACTTGAATTTAAATGAAGAACATATGCTCTTTCATTGTGTGCCTTTTTATTTCCTTCTATGACTAGCTTCTTTGAATGGCTCCACCATATCATTCGGACCGGCCAAAACATCTACTTCTTTTGAGGATGTAGATTGGATACATTATCATGGCTTGCCAGATTCGGTTCCCGTGTGGGTACTATGGGGGGTACATTTTGCTGCAAGTTAGCCACTGGTGCCCATGGCACAAACGCGCATGTCCGACCCATAGCTGCCACGTGGCTCCCGGACGTGAGGTCCATGCTGGAGCTCCCTGGTTTCCGGAGTCTTGATCAAGAGCACTGTTGGGCTCAGTGATCTGCCTCCATCCATTCCCCTCTCTGACCTTCTATGTGGAGTTGCTGATCCGCACCAAACACATGGCCTGAAACACCCAGTAAAGCGTCTGCTTGCCAAAACGCAGCTGACATGCCCCTGGCTATGGATGCTCTGTTGAAGTCCGCCAAGTGGGCAGCTAACATGCCCCTGGCTGACAGTGAATCATACGGGTAGCTGATATGCCCCTGGTATTGGAGGTGGGCTACCGCTGTCAACCAAGAGGGCAGCTGGCATGTCCTTGGCTGACAATTGGGCAAAGTCCTGTCCCGCGATCATGGCGATGGGGGAAGTAATGCAGATGCAGATGCATGGATTGTGCTTACTTAGTTGTGCCGGACCCTCAACATTAGGAAAGCTTTAATGTCTACCCAAAAGGGAATGGACGGATCTTGTTACCCGATGGACTCTATCCGGATCTCGAACTAACGGGTGGCACTCCAGGTGGTGGGGTGATTTACTAGGATAGTGGATACTGAAATGATGGATAACAAGATGGCAAGCGTTTAAATGGTGACATGGCTAGGATTTCGCATCAAACTCTCTAGGTCCCACACCTACTCTTTTACATTATCAACTTTTCTTTTACTCCCTCATAGGTTTGTGGGCCCACTCTACTCCTATTAGGGGTAATGAACGCTAAGGTGGGAGGCTCTTACTAAGAAGGGGGCTAGTCCTTCAATGGTGTGGTGGCTTAGGCATATGCTCTAACTCCTCCCCAGGGTACAGTAGGGGTAAAGTCGGCTCACACACCTCTCTCTAGGGCTGACTTCTATCTTCTCATTTCTTTTGTGTCCTCTATGCATTAGGATTTTTTGCTCACTCTCGCTCACACCCTAGCATTTTATCTCCCTCTTGGAGGTGTGGGTCCTTGGAGAGTTTCAAAACTATGTCCTGCTTATGATGGTGGTGGCTCCCTTACTTGCTAAGTGATTCAGATAGAATTCTTCGGGAGGCGAGAACCTTTTCCCGAGGCAGGCCAAGCTTTTCCGATTTCATCATCAGGCAAAAATGGAGATAGTGCATGTATATGTATGCTACAACAAGAAATTGAAATATGAATGCTAAGAGTATGCGGTGCATGAATGCAGGAATGTGTGCTATAATAACTTGGTGTGAGTACAATGAGACAGAATGAACAAATGCAAGGATGCAGATTACAAATGCAAAATGTAGTGACGTGGGGCACTTAGATACGACGGGGTAGGACTTTGCTCAACGTTGGGACCCAATCACTGGTAGTACTTCTTCAGGTAGCAGGTGTTGACTGGCTTGGACTGCTCGATGTGGTCCATATGGTCCAAGATCACGGTTCCTCCAGAGAAAACTTGCTTGACAACGAAGGGTCCTCGCCAATTGGGTCGGAGCTTTCCACAGGCATCGGGCTGATGGATAGCTCGCAGAACCAAATCACCGGGCGCCACACTTTTGGGTCAGACTTTCTTCTAATAAGACCTAGCCATGCGCCTTTGGTAGCACTGAGCATGGTGCAAGGCCTGCAATCTACGCTTGTCTATGAGATTCAGCTGTATGCACCGATCTTCGATCCATTCTGCCTCCTCTAGTTATGCTTCTCTCAGGATCCTGAGTGACGGAATCCCTACATCAATGGGGAGAACTGCCTCGATCCCGTAGACCAAAGAGTATGGGGTTGCCCCTGTAGAAGTTTGGATGGATGTCCTGTAGGCCCACAATGCGTAGGGGAGTTGGTTATGCCAATCCCGATGAGTTTCTGCCATCTTCTTCAGGATTTTGGTAAGGTTCTTGTTGGCAGACTCCACGGTGCCATTCATCTGTGGGTGGTACGGGGAGGATCTATGATGCTTGATGTTTAGGATCTGCAGGAAATCTTCCAACCTTCTGGCCACGAAGTTCTTCCCAATGTCAGAGATGAGAGAGTGGGGAACTCCATACTGGGCTACAATATTATTCCCAATAAACTTCTCTATAACCACGGCGGTGATCGCCTTGTAGGAAGCCACTTCTACCCACTTGGTAAAGTAGTCAATTGCTACCAAGATGAAGCGATGTCCATTGGAGGCTGTTGGGTGAATGGCTCCAATGATGTCAATACCTTATGTTGAGAAGGGCCAAGGTGCGGACATATTATGTAGTAGATGGGGAGGAGTGTGGATCAGGTTACCGTGGATCTAGCAGTTGTGGCACTTTCAGACGAAATAGCAGCAATCCGCCTCCATGGTCGACCAGTAGTAGCCTTGTAACATGATCTTTTTGGCCAACAAAACCCCGTTCATATGTGGGCCGCACACTCCAGCATTAATCTGTAGCATCAGGGTATCGACCTCCTTCTAGTCTACATGCCGTAACAGCATCTGGTTGTAGGATCTTCTATACAAATGGCCTCCTCCAAGGACATATTTTGACACAAGTCGTTGCATGGTCTTCCTGTCAGTGGCAGGGTATTAGGCGGGAGGTTCCCAATTTACAAGAAAACTTTGATGTTGTGGTACCAGGGAATCTCTTCGAGTGGATCGACCTCTTCGATGCTCATATAGTACACCAGATAGTCCACTTGGGTCATCAACACATCCACCACATGATTGTCTGGTATGGACAACCATGACGCCAAAGTTGCCAAAGCGTCTGCATATGCATTCCTGGCTCTGTTCACGAAGGAGAAGGAGATGTCCTCGAATTCTGTCATGAGCTTCAGGAGATATGAGTGGTATGGTACCAGCTTTGGGTCTTTTGTCTTCCAACACCCATTCACTTGGGATATGATCAACAAGGCGTCGTCATGGACTTGTAGTTCCCATACCCTGTGCTCCAATGCAGCCTGTAGGGAGTTGCCAGTACTGCCCCGATACCCTGGCATCTCTTGTTTACTACCCCGTCAAAGTAGAGGCGCCACCGCTTCTGGTCATCTGACTCCTTGAGTCCCGAATCATCCATGGCAAATAATATGTCTGTAGGAGTTGATACTCCGGCAAAGGCAAGTCAGCCAGGTGATCTGCTAAGGCTTGCCCCTTTATTGATTTCTACGTCACAAAGGTGATGTCATATTGGGATAACAAAACCTGCCATTTGACGTATCTGCCCACTAGTGCTGGTTTCTGGAGCAAGTACTTCATCGGGTCATGTCGGCATAACAGTAAAACTGGATATGCCATCATGTAGTGCCGTAGGCATTGGGTGGCCCATACTAGGGATAGGCAGACTTTTTCAATGGTGGTATACCTGGCTTCACAATTATTGAACTTCTTGCTCAGGTAGTACACTGCCCTTTCTTTTCGGCCCGTTTAATCGTGCTGACCCAATATAGTGCCCATGGAGTGCTGTGTAACTGATAGGTAGAGGAGGAGTGGTTGTCCTGGCGTCGGGGGAACCAGGATTGGTGGCTTGGTTAGCATCTGCTTAATCTTATCAAAGGCGGCTTGGCACTCCGCATTCCAGGTAATCTAGGCATTTTTCCTCAGGAGCTTGAAGATTGGCTCGCATATGGGGGTGAGCTGGGTGATGAATCGGCTAATGTACTATAGACGCTCGAGCAAACCTCAGACCTCCTTCTCTGTGGTTGGAGGTGGCATATCAATGATAGCCCTGGCTTTATTGGGGTCGACCTCAATTCCCCTTTGGCTGACTATATACCCCAGGAGCTTTCTTGATGTCACGCCAAACACACATTTGCTGGGATTCAGCCGGAGCTTAAACTTCCACAGGCGGTCAAATAGCTTTCTTAGGTAAGCGAGGTGGTCGTCAGACTCTTTCGATTTAGCAATCATGTCGTCTACGTACACCTCAATGTCTTGGTGCATGAGGTCATGAAAAAGTGCTGTCATCACTCTATGGTACGTAGCACCAGTGTTCTTGAGTCTGGACAGCATCACTCTGTAGAAAAAGACCCCCCAAGGCGTGATGAATGATGTCTTTTCCATATCCTCTTCTGCCATTTTGATCTGATTGTAGCCTTAAAATTCGTCCATAAATGATAACATCTTGTGCCCTGCAGTGTTGTCCACCAGTACATCGATGTGAGGTAGTGGGAAATCATCTTTCAGGCTCGCTTTGTTGAGGTCTCTATAGTCAATGCACATGCGAACCCGTCCGTCCATTTTTGGCACTAGAACCACATTGGTTAGCCATTCTGGGTAGAGGACGACCTTTAGGAATTGGACCTGGTGCTGCTTCATGATTTCTTCCTTTAATTTGAGAAGCCACTGTGGGCACCATCTTCTGAGTTTTTGCTTGACTGGTTTGGCGTCTGGCTTCAACGACAGATTGTGCACTACTACCTCAACATCCAGTCCGACCATATCATCATAACTCCAGGCAAAAACATTGCTATACTCCTTCAGAAATGTGATAAAATCTACCCTTGCCTAAGGTGACAATCTGGCACTGATGCGGACTTCCTTAACATTGCCTGGTGCGCTGATGTTCACCACCTCCATGTCCTCCTTGACGTGCAAATTTGGTCCTTCTGGATCGTCGTCGTGAGGATGGAATTCTGGCACATCTTCTAATTCATCAACGTCCGTGTCATCCCCCTATCCGTATGCTATCAGCTCTGATAACAACTCCTCTTGGAATATAGAGTCGGTGACATCAAATGAAAGGATCTGCTCCGACTCCTACCCCTGCTTGCACTTGAGGAGGGTCACGTTGACTCTTGTTCCCTTATAACTGCACTGAGCGGGCTTTGATCCTATGCTCTTCTATTCTACTGTGGTGCTGGCCTATTCCTCTCCTTCTTCTACAGTACTTCTAATATTTTTGTTCTTTTGCATTTTTCTGATTTTTTTGGGTTTTCTGTACTATTTACAATAACTTTCCCCTGACGATTGTCAGGTTGGTGACCGCACTAGGGGTTGCTCTGCGGGCTCTCTAAGGAGCCTACCTCAAGGTGTTTTTTTTGCCCCTCGCCTATCTGAAGGCTAGGCTTATGCTGCACATACCATCTAGACCTGCCTCTTGGTTGCTCAAGGATCATCTCCTCTGGTCTAGTCTTGACCGTTCTGCCCTCCTCCACAACCATGAATGCTGGAGGACCTCGGTGATTCTGGGGTGGGGCGAGTTTTGGCTCTGATGTTACTGCCTTTCCTTTCTTCTTCCTGTTCTCTTCGGCTGTGTCCTTTGCCAAGACAGCCAATTGCTCCTGGAATAGCACTTCCCGGTCATTGAGCATGGTGTCTACATGGGCCTCGACGGCTGCACACTCCTCCTCGTCCGAGGCGAAGTCAACATAATAGGCATAGGATTTCGACTGCACCAAAGGTCTGGGATCAAGAAGGGCCAGGATATTACTGCTGCTGTAACCATGCCGGCGAGGAGGATCGCAAAATAATGCGAAACGGTCGGCAAAATCACGTCAAAAAATAAAACAAAAATGCAAAAATGCAGGAGTCGCCACCTAGTCTATTATGGAAGACGAGGAAAACCATTAACATGAAAAATCATGCAAAATAATAAGGATAGGTCTGCGAAAAACAGAAAGATGTGGGTAAGGATCCCTGTTACGTACGAGGAAGGTGTTAGGCACCCTCGTACGCCCGATAAAATCGGTCTTCTATGATTTCTCCAATGAA
>JAMKQA010031644.1:0-27426 GCA_024699735.1 Posidonia australis
TTTGTTAGATTCCAAATTGAAATTGCAAAAAATACAAGCAGAAGAACCAATCCATCCTCTCTTAAGGAGATTTTCCTTAGTCAAATTTTTATTATGCAATACAAGCCATGAAAAAATCCTTATTTTAAGCGGGGCAGAAGTTTTCCAGATCTGCTTAAAAAAAGCAGAACGAATCCCACCATCATTCAGAATGGAGTAGCAGGATTTCACAGAGAAAGAAGAAGAACTGGAGGGGGACCAACTAAGGCAGTCGCTATTTGCCTCCAAAGAAATAGAAAGCAGAATATCAGACAAAGAATCAAGTTGTGTTTGTAAAGCATCCAGGTCTCCTGCATTGGTGGAGTTAAGGGGAAATAATTGGCTAATATCTGTACTGACTAAGGCCCTAGTTTTGTGCAGTCAGAAGTGGAGAGAATGCTCCGAGAGCTTAGTCAGGGCATATATGTCACTCATAGATCAACAATGTGGGCTCAAAGGATAGTTTGGGAAAATTTGTAGAAAACCGCTATGATTTTCAAAATTGCAAAAAGGTCGTCGGCCACCACCAAAATAGATTGTCTACTAGACTTGACCTCCCCACGAGGGATCAAGAATTCCCCTTACACAAGAATTCAACTTGTGCTCATGGACATCTAGAAACCTACGGCTTAGGGTAAAATTACCATAATACCCCTATTAACCAGCCCAAGGTGGATGATACTTGGACTGCCAATCAAGGCCCGTCAAGCACTCCTTTGCCCTCATCTAGGCTAAGAATCATCATAGACCCATGTGCTCAACCTGTGGCAAATTCAACCTCGATTGAAGAATTACAATTATGCCCCTATCGTTGTGCGAGGGCATCTCGAGCCCCAATTGCCTACTAAGGGCTCACACACACCTTATGATAGTTTTAGAGGTCATCCTTTGCAGCAAGATCAATCACGAGCAGAATTCAATACGATAAAGTGAAATTACAGATTTGCCCCTACGATGCCAAACTTAATAATCATCAGGAAAAGCCAGCATCGGATCAACAGCGACAATCGCTCTCATCAGCCTCACTAGAACACCATTTCTTGTTTTTTCCGGCCAAGTAAGTTTGATAATTTGTCAGCTCTCCCCTTTCTTTGTCGACCCAACAAGTTTGATATTTTGTTAGAACCTTTTTTGTATTTCCAGCCTGACAAGTTCGATAACTTGTCAACTCTCTCCTTTCTTTGTCAGGCAGCAAGTTCAGTATCTTGTCAGAACCTTTCCTTGTTTTTCTTGCTCGACAAGTCCAATAACTTGTCAACTCTCCCTTTTCTTTGTTGACTCGACAAGTCCGATAACTTGTCAGAACCCTTTTGCTTGTTTTTTCGGCTCGACAAGTCCAATAACTTGTCAGCTCTTCCCTTTGTTTGTCGGTCCAACAAGTCCGATATCTTGTCAGAACCTTTCCTAGTGTTTCCAGCCCATCAAGTTTGATAACTTGTCAGCTCTTTCCATTCTTTGTCAGCCCAACAAGTCCAATATCTTGTCAGAACGTTTCCTTGATTTTTTGGCCCGACAAGTTCGATAACTTGTAAGTTCTTCTCTTTCATTGTCGGCCCGACAAGTCCAATATCTTGTCAGAACCTTTTCTTGTTTTTTACGACTCGACAAGTCTGATAACTTGTCAGTTCTCCCCTTTCTTTGTCAGCTTGACAAGTCCGACATCTTGTCAGAACCTTTTCTTGTTTTCTCCAGCTCGGCAAGTTCGATAACTTATCAGCTCTCCCCTTTCTTTGCCAGCCCGACAAGTCCGATATCTTGTCAAAACCTTTTCTTGTTTTTTCTGGCCTGACAAGTCTGATAACTTATCAACTCTTCTTTCTTTGTTGGCCCGATAATTCCGATATCTTGTCAGAACCTTTTATTGTTTTTTCTGGTCCAGTAAGTCCGATAACTTGTCAGCTCTTCCTTTTCTTTGTCGGCTCGACAAGTCAGATATCTTGTCAGAACCTTTTCTTGTTTTTTTCGGCTTGGCAAGTCTAATAAATTGTCAACTCTCTCCATTCTTTGTCGGCCCGACAAGTCTGATATCTGGTCAAAACCTCTTATATTTTGTCAGCCCAACAAGTTCGATATTTTGTCAACTCCCCTCTTTCTGTCCACTCCTACTCGATTTGTCTGTACACCGATAGTTATTAAGTTCTATCCTGTCAGCTCCTAGCCAATTTGTTTGTACACTAACAATGACTAGGTTCTATCCTATCAGCTCCTAGTTGATCTGTCCCTACACCAACTAGGTTCTATCCTATCAGCTCCTAGCTGATCTATTTGTACACTGACAGTGACTAGCTTCTATCCTGTCAGCTCCTAGTCGATCTGTCTATACACCGATAGCGACTAGGTTCTATCTTGTCGCTCCTAACCGATCTGTCTGTACACCGATAGTGACTAGATTCTATTCCATTTCCCTTCCAGGCTTCCACCCTAGACGGAGCCTAGGTCTTTCTTTTGTCAGCCCAACAAGTCTGATATCTTATCATATCCCCTCCTCCTAGACTCTGGCCTAAACGGGTAGGATCTAGGTTGCCCTCGTTTTTGGGTTGGTACCCTAAATTACTTGGACAACTTCCGTCACTAGTCACCTTCCAATCGACAGGCCCGTCAGTCTTGCTATGCTCTTTCTCCCCTCAGGCTGATAACCGAAACTATCTGGCAATGAGTCTATCAACTCATCAAGCATCATGACATTCATTTACGTCCGCATGCACCAACTTGCATCTACTACACAACATAGCCATCATAGTCAAACATGCATCATATCTTTAGCATCTAATGCATCGGTAATAATTATCTTTCATTAGCATTCATCAACAACATAACAACACTCTAGCATTAGTGGCACCTACATTTGCATCAACAACGCTTAGAACCATATGTACACCTGCCTAGTTTCGATGCGCGAACATGTAGGCATCGCAAAGACATAGCATCTGCATCAGTATCCACACCCCGACACGCGAGCCACAACCTTCGGCGTATCCACCGGATAAGAGGCTCATTGCCAATATCAATATTTCTATCCTGATGATTGAGATGGGGTGTCTTTTCTGAACCCTGAGCAACGGTCTTGATTCCCTCGACCTCGCTTAAGGAGGGGCATCTGTAGACACCTCGGTTTCCAAACAATGTTGGCAAGTGGACCCAGTAGAGAGTGCAACTGGACGGTGGACCAGGTCTAAACCCAATTCCTAAACCTAACCCAAAAATCTAAACCAACCCAGAACCTCCAAAGTACCCTAAAGTAAACCCCATTCACTAAACCCAACTCTAGAAGCCCAATCCGTCAGCTCTAGCCTAATGGGATGCGCGGCCCAAGTGTGCATCACGGCTAGAGTAGCCAGGCATGCGTTGCCTGACCAATCGCTTTCGTCGTACGACCTCATACGAGCGATGCTACGCATGCAACATCGACTTGTCCCCCGGTGTGCCTGACATCCCACAGCCTTCCCACACCCTGGCTCCAACCACCATGCCCTGCGCCGCTCTCGCCGTCATGTAAGTCCTGCAACGGTGCTGGTGAGCCACCTACAACCTCCTGCCAATATACCATCTCACTCCACTTACCACGCAAGGAATGACCACCAAAACCCTAAGCCTACCCCCGTGAGGAGGACACCCTTCATTCGCGAGCAAGAGAGCCAGTAAGCCAGGACCTTGTGCACGAGAGAGAGAGCCGTGACTAGAGACTAAAGTGATAGCCTAAGAACCCATCTCCCTAATCGCCAGTAGCCTTCTTTCCCTTGGCATCTAAGGAGCATCCCATCCACCCTCTGGGTGCTCTCAGGCCATCCCCAAGCTATCTGCAGCCACCACAACCGTCGACTGAGCCTCTTCGCCAAAACCACCATCGCCGACCACAGGGGAACACTTCAGCCATCAACAGGTAATATTGTCTTCCTAGTCTGCGAGAAGATCACCTATGGTTGCTAATTTGGTTTTCCTACGCCGTTTTCTCGTGTTTTTCTACCATTTCATTACATTCTGTCATCCCTTCCGTTGACGGACAGCCACTGCCGGTGTGAGGTCCCTGGCTGCTGAGTGCTTGGCCAAGATCATTCCAAGGTGCCTTCCCCTCATCCTATCCAACGCCCCTATCGCCCTGTAGCTGCGCTCGAGCCCTTGGTCTTCTTCTGTGGCCAGTCAAACTCCGACAAGTAATGATGCCAATGACGGGAGTGGGGAGGAGGCCATGACTGGTCCCACCCTGTTTTGCTGAGTTTTTTGCATTGTCTTGTGCATATTCTAGCTCCCTAGATGTTCTTGTAGCTTAGGCATTGCATGATTTGTTCTGAGGAGGCAATCATCTCGTCAAGTCTGGGCTCTATTCTAGTCACACGTCCCGATAGCGCACCCAACATGCATGTATGCGTCATGGACATTATGGTGCTCGACCTGCCTTAGCCTTAATCACATACCCTTCCATTTAAGTTTTTCACTGCATTTTTACCACCTTGGCTTGATTTTTTGGTTTCTTCATTTACATATGCCTCGTGTTTTGCTTTAACATCATTCGTAAGTGATTTAATCTACCCTCCTTAGATCTCCAGTGCCCCTTCTCCATCCATGTTGTCTACCTCCCGTTAGTGGTCATACTACAACCCCAGGGGTGTGTCAAGGATTGGTCGTGATAGCTAGTTGGTTGGACGTGTCTTGGGGCACCTTCCAGCCGTGTGTACCTGAGGCATGTCTACGATGTGCGGTTGCTCTAGGGATAAACTCCGGCACAACTTAGCTTCTAACTCCATCGCACTTTCATCCCTTGCATCGTTTTTTGTCTTCTAGTTTTATTATACTCTTGATTTTATATGTTGCATCTTTTGCTTACCTTGCTTTATTTATGTATCTTTCATATATTAGCAACACATCAATCGGTGTCTAGGTGCCCACATAGCCATGCATGCAAGCGATATGTCCAAGAAAGATCGACTTTTTGGGCATACGAGGTGCCTAATACCTTCCCCACACGTAATAGGAGTCCTTACCCACTCTTTGGCTCACAATGACCCATGTGTTGCATTTATTTGGCATGAAGTCATTTTCATTTTGCATTCAATTTTGAGTTCCGATTTTTATACGATTTTCCTCGTATTTCCATTTTTAATAGACTAGGTGGCGACTCTATGTTTTATCTTTATTTTGCTTTACTCCATTTTGGTGTTTTCGAGTCATTTTTCTTTGCCCTCGGATTCACTAGATCTGCTGTGGCCCTACTGGTCTCCATGTGATCCCCATCGTATCGAAGCGCGATTTTTCCCCCGCCGGCATGGTCACAGTAGTAACATATCCCAATTTAGAGTGATTTCAGGGAGGGGAGGCTTGTTAAAAAGTGTGAATAAATGATCATGAATAGAATTGCAAATATTTTACAGTGATTCTGATCAAACTCCATCAATAATGAGTGAGGAAATAGCATTTCTCCTTCTCATGGAGTTTGTGATTTTGTGAAAGAACGAGGTGTTTTGATCACTTTTCTTGAGCCACTCAATAAGAGAGTGTTGTCTCTAATGTATCCCCTGGCATTTCAGAATGTTGAGGTGTTCATGTCTCAATTCCTATTTCTATTGCCATTTTGCTAGGGTGAATGGGGCTATTTCAGCTTGAGCATCTAGTCCTTGTATCAACTTCCCAATTTGCAATAGCCTAAATTTATGATTATCTCTATGAATAAGTAACTAGGATTTAACTGTGGCTTTAGTGGCTGTGATTTTGTAGGAGAGTTTTACTATGGGATCTACACTAAAGGAGGAGTTCCAAAAATCCTAGACTATATTTTCAAACCCTTCAGTGAACAACCAAGATCTATAGAATTGAAAGGAAAAGGCCCCCACCCAAGAGGATTGGTATCAAGACAAATTGGAATGTGACTTGAGACAATTCTAGATTTACCAAAACAAAATGTGGTTGGGAAAGGGACTCCCAAATAGGATAAATCAAAAAGTGATCTTGCATGACCAATATTTTTTCTTCTTGGAAATTATACTAAGTGAAGGAATAGTTATTTGGGGGTAAATCTATTAGATTGGCATCAACATTGAAGTCGTTGAAATTTACCATCAAGAGGGTATAGTAAGACCCATTGGATCTTTCATGGGGGAATCTAGTGATATTGAAATCCCCACCAAAAGCCTAACTGTTCCCAACAAAGATCTGAATATGTCTAAGTTCAACTAGAAACTATGTTTTAAATGGTGCTAAGCATGGTGCATGTACCCCAATAAGCCACCATTCGAAAGACTCCAAGTGGTTTCCAAATTTGATAGATAGAGAGAATTTTCCATGAAAAACCTCCAATTTTGTAACACCCCCAGACTAGACACTACGGGATCTAAGCTACTAACGAGGATTAAAATGCACTAATAAGGAAAATAAACTATAATCTTCCCAAAACCTATGTGTGCGGCTAGTGGCTCCAGTTTCTGAACACTAGACTAGACTGCACTCAAAACTGAACACCTAAAAACTAGATAAAGCAAAAACACACGTGAGTGACTTCTAAGCCACTCAGTACGCGCCCACATAAAAAAAACTCAACGAGAAACACTGTAACAGCTAAACTCTAGGTTCTCAAATCGAAACATAACTCTTTTGAAATGCTTTCTAGAAATTCTCAACAAAAGTCATCTTTTGTAGAAAAATCTCTTTTCTGAGAAAGCTTCTAAAAATCTTCATGCTTTTCTCAAATACTTTCTTTGTTTTCTATTTTAAAATCTCATGCTTAAATATTTTTCTGAAAACCACTATGGACTAAACTCCAACCTAATTTTAAAACTCAAATTTGGATAAAACATTGTTCTGTGGCTGGAACTAACACTAAAACTCTGTTCTTATCTGTAGACACCCCAATTTTTCAGATCTGCAGGATAGAGTTGTGGTAGCTAGGCTTTTAATCACAAATGAACTCAAACTCTGGTTTAGTCCAAAAGTCAAAGAATGCCAAACCCAACGGCAAATGGTCTGAGCCGTGATCCGGGGCCCGACAAGCGCACCTATCAGGCGCACCTGTCTGGCGCACCAGACTGGTGCACCTCTCTGGCACACCAAACAGGCACACCTCTTTGGCTCACCTCTTAGGCGCACCATGCAACCGCACTGGGATGCGCAAAGCCCATTAAAATCCACCAAAACCCATGAAGCCCACTAAAGCCCATTAAAATCCACCAAAGCCCATGAAAGGCCACCAAAGCCCATTAAAATCCACCAAAGCTCAAGCAAGCCCACTTAGGCCCTTGAAGGCCCACAACACCTCAGCCCATTTCTCATTCTTCTTCCAACCCAACAGCCACAACCAACCACTCCTCTACATCAATTCATAAACCATCAACTACCTCCAATTCCACATATGTACATGAAGGATCATTTCCTCACCCCACAGCCTCATCAACACTTGTAGTCTACGTAATGTGTGGAAGACCAGAGAAAGGTGAATCCACGATCCAGCCGCAACCCATCATTTCCCTCTGTTCTCATCTCTTCCAGCATATCTCACCACGTTGCCCAGCAGCAGCCAAGCTCGAGCCCTCCACGAATCGGGGTCGTCGAATGCATCATCGCAAGCTCGAACGGTCGTCGATCACAGTCGACGCGCGGGCAGGCAGAATAAAAGGTGTTTGGGGAATAGTAGGGTGGTTACGGGCGTTAGTTTGTTAAAAGGATCTCTAGTTTGTTACGGGATAGGCTGGTTGTTAGGATCTTGTCGTGGTTTGTTTGTTGGATGTTTACAGTGTGTTGTCGGAGCTTCACCTATAAAAGGAGCAGTAGTGTGAATTGTGAAAAAAGAAAAAAGAGAAAGGAGAGCGAGAGAGAGTGGGAGGAAGAGATAGAGAGAGAGTTCCAGGAAGATAGAGGAGGTTGCGAGGTAAGGAACTAGAATCTTCAGCCACTTCCGGCGAGCTACGAAGGCAAAGCACATTGCCAGACCAGGTACGCCCTCCACCAGCCTCATTTAATTTCAATTTTAGCTTCTTAGGTCTCCGTCTGTCTTCCTTGATCGATTCCAACAAGGCCAGAGGCCTCCCCTGGTCGGAATCAGCCCTGAGGCCTCGCTGGAATCGTTTTTTGGTGGCCTAGGTGGGGGTGCTGGTCCAGAGCTTGTCTTTAGTCCTAGAAGCTTAGGTCCTACTCTCCCGGCCTCCCTCCTGCTTATCCACCACTTTGCGCGCCGCTTCACTGCCTCCCGAGGCCTCCACCAGAAGATCGCCGGAGTCGCGCCAGGTCGCCGTCGCTGGGGAAGAAGACTGAAACTAGAGAAGAGACGCGAGCCTCCAGCCTTGCAACGCCGCTCCTACACCCAAGCAACGATCTTCGACGCTCCACCGGCACTCCTGAGGCTCTAGGATCATGATTCAGGCCTTCGATCACTCCCGCAACCTCGCTCGCTGGAGGAGACGATGGGTGGAATCCTCATTGCGCGATCTTCCTCCATTCTGGCCCCTGATGGAAAAGGAATGCTCCTCTTGACGTCCCGCAGCCTCTAGAAGCTCAAAGACGTGTGCCATAGCCCTCTAGTAGCCCCTTTTTCTCCGACGTCGTCGCTGGAGTCGTGTCGACGGCGACGGGGATGGACAAGCACCTCTAGCCGTTTAATCCATGATCCAAACCATTGGATCTCTTCCCCTCCTTCTCTTCTTGCTTCCAGCAATCGTCGACGGTGGGGGTCCACTACAAGAAAAATTAGATTTTGCGAGGACTTAGTGAGGACATGTCCTCGCAGTAATATAACGAGGACATATAACGGGGATTTTGCGAGGAAATGTCCTCGCAATACAATAGCGAGTTTTTTGCGAGGATTGTTTCCTAGCAATGTCCTCCCTTGCTATTTAGCGAGTGCATGGTGAGGAAATGTCCTCGTTAAAATCCTCGCTAATTAAGGTATAAAATACCTCGATGCAGGTCATTTTGCCCCTTTCTTTCTTACCATAAATACTCGTTCCGTCGCTCGCCTCCTCCTCCACGTCTCCTCTGTCACTCGATCTCCTCCGCCTCCTCGACGGTGATGCGTCCTCTCGTCGACGGTGCTGCGTCCATTGCCGGCGGCCGCCGTTTCTTTTTCTTTTTAAAAAAATAAGAATAAGTTTTCTTTGAATTAATCTCTGAAACTTTTGTTTTGTTGCATTTAGATCCTTCTGTTCTTACAAGTAGGTCCTTTCTCTTACAGTTAGGTCCCTGCACATTTTTCTTTAAATTATTTGAATAAAGTTTTAACTGAAAATATTGCAATGTGCTCCTTGAGTTTTCCTAATAACATTTTCCTTGAGTTTGAAAACAAAAATTTTCCTAGAGTTTCTTTTCATGCATTTTAAACCAACTTTTTTTGCATAAGGAACCCTGAACCGTTCTGAAACTCTTTTGAATGCATGTTTCTCTGGTTAAATTGCATTTTTGCCCCTAAGCTCTACTAATTTCACACTGAATGCATGTTTTCTAGAGTAAAATTACTGAATTGCCCATGAACCTTTCTGTTTTCAAACATGGACTTTTTTCCTTGCATATTTTACCTTAAATTTCCACAGAATTACATTTAATGCATGTTTTGATGGCAGAATTGCATTTTGACTCCTAGGAACCTTCAATTTGACTAGAAATGCACAAATTTGCACATTTGATCCCAGATTTCTTCAAAATTACATGAAATGTGTCTTTCAATGTATTTTTGATGATTTAGCTTCAGAATTTCAGTTTTCATTCAGGATTTTGGTTTTTTGCATAAAGGCCCCTAGGATTTGCATTTTTATACTCACACATGCATTTTGCATATTTTGTTGTACTTTTTCATGCAAATTTTCTCGCATTTCCCTCCTTACATTGTGCACATAATTCCAGCTCATTTCAAGCTTGTTTTTCTCATCGTTTCATGGATTTCTCCCGATTTTCGCTTTTTCTACTTGATTTGGCTTTCCATCGCCCGAGGGCGTACATTAAAAGGCTTAACAATGCTGACATTGTCCCGAATGAGAATTATTTTCCCTAATTTGATATTCTCGGATTTCTTCGAGTTTTCGCTAGCTTGCGTGATGCTTTCGGAGAGTTTCTTGATTTTCACGATTTTCCTCATCGCCCACGGGTGTACAGTAAAGCGGGCATTCTCAATGCCTACATTTGTCCCTCGGATTAACTTTTTCCCTTTATTTCATTTCTTCTCTTTGATTTGGCATGTTTTCAAGTCATCTTTAGCATGGGCGTTCAGAATATGCAAGCACACATCCAATAGACCATTTAGGAAGTAGGAAACCTAGAAAGACTGAGTTCCTCGGGCGCATGGGGGTGCCTAACGCTTACCCATGCGTAACAAGAATCCTTACCCTTTCTTTGGCCCACATTGATTTGTGCATTTCATCCATTAGGCACGGAACATACATGTTTTCATCATCTTGTTTACTTCTTGGTTTTCTTGTGTGTTTGGTTTCCCTCGTCTTTCCATTAAAAGACTAGGTGGCGACTCCTTTCCTTATCCTTTCTCATCTTTCCATGGTATTTCTGAGTCTAGTCTTCTTCTCCGGATTCACCATCTTCGCCATGACCGTATTGGGACTCCTCGTGTGCTTCCACGCACCCAGTAAAGGAGAGCCGTGCAGGGTTCCACCAGCATGGTCACAGGAACTGGCAACTCCACTAGGGATAACCAGATTCTAGCTTTCATTCTGGTTTCCTTACTTGTCTTTGGTCTGTTTACTTTATGCTTGTTTCCTTGTTCTGTTTGCTTGTACATATTTGACTAAGCATGCCTTTTTTGCCTTCTTTACACTATAGCTATGCCACCACACATGCACATGACTTAATTCATACTTTGTTTGTTGATACTTGCTTTTATTCACCTACTTGTGAGCACTACACCAGCACATGCCATGCTCACGCCTTTTGCTTGTTGCTTGACTTTGTGGATGCCATGTTTGTGTGTCTTTTCCTTTTATTTGAATTTGCCATGATTAGGAGAGTAGAGACATGTTTGCCTCCCTATCTGGTTAAAATAAAACACACAAACTCAGATAAACAAATAATAAGGCATAACCAGAAACAAATGCTCACAAATCCCTATGGTTTAATAAAACGCAAGTAAAATACACAAAAGCATATCGCATGATTGATCATATAGGGCATGCATCTTCTCCTTTGAGTCCAGCCACAGTCTGCGAAGGACAATTCTAGTAGCCCATTCTATAGCTTTGGCGTAGGGTGTGTTGCTAGTTTGTCCTCCCTTGTCTGGGGTCATGTCAGTGCTAGTAGAGGGTACAGCTCCATGCTACTACAGGAGACGAGGCCACCAACGCACGACCTGTTCACTGCCTGTGCTCCGGCCAGGATTTAGGACGGGGACCTTACTTTTTCTGACCAAAGTCAAAACCCAAACCCATGAGTGCATCCCATATGGTCCGCTCCATGTGGGACATGCATGGTAGAGAGAGCATGTTAGTAGCATTCATGTGCATGTGTGCCATTCATGCCACCCTAACAAACGATTGCATAGCAAACTTACTTCTTTTGTTGTCTTGTCTTCACTTCTTCACTGACACATTAGGTTCTTCTCCTTTGCTAGGTATAGAGTTCAGTGTGCGAGTTCCTAGGTCTGAGCCTGGGAGTTCTGTTCTGTGACCACAATCTTGAGGCATTGTTCTCGATTGTCTTTTCTCGAGCTATTCGTCACTTCCGACGATAGCTCCTCATTGGCGTCATCCTCTCGCTTGCAATCATAGCCCCATCCTTACCCGTTCGCGGACTGTTATGGCCCAGTGAGCATCTGAGACCTTTGCACAAGCTGCTCTGGAGAGGATTCCTGTTTCTGCCCCTCCTCCCTCTTTTACTTTGTCATCAGTCATTCCATCTTCGCTCCATGATGGCCATTTTCAGGCACCTAGAGTTCCTTGTCCGTCGATTTCGGGACACTGGCAGACCCTCAGTGGTCTGGAGCCCGCAGTTGAGGCGGTTACCATGAAAACCACCAGGGCATCTGATCTGATGATACCCTATCCTTCAGTTTACCCTCTTCCACTTGACACATAGTTGGCTGTGATTGTCTCATCAGTAGGAATTAACCCGCAGCATCCTTGAACTTCCAGACCCTTATGACATCTCTACGCTTGCTCTTCCAGCCCTCGGTACTGCTACTGATGGCTCGATCACCGTGTAATCTCAGCAACTTCTGGCCCTTGCGTAGAAGTTGCAAAACATGTCCTTCTCTTTGGATCCCACTCTGACTGCACCTATTTGTCCCATTCCTGAGGATCCTGCTCCGCCTGCTCAGGCACTTCACGTTGCATCAGTCACACCACCACTGCAGCCATCGCTATAGCTTCTCGTTGTCCCGACGACGGGCATTGCTACTCTGCCAATAACATCACTACCACAGCATGCACAACATGTTCCTCCCTCTACTGGTGGTCCGCCTTTTGGGCTGACGGCAGTACACCGGCCTATGAACCTGACCATACAAGTTCAGCAACTGTTGCTCCCACACACAACAACACACCCCACGCAGCATAACGTTTCTATACCCTTGCATCAGGTACAAGCTTCAGCATGCACACCACCACAAATAGTGCACATGCACGGGCACGCTGGTCATCACGCCACGACACCAGGTGATGAGATGATCGATCTGGAGGAGCACACGGGTGTTGTGGACATAACGTACGTGAGACCCACCCTGGTTGCACATTCGATGTCAGCAACAACTCCCAATGCACTTTTCTCCAAGATGAATGAGCTGGAGAAAGCTCTACGACAAGTGTAGGGTGGGGACCGCCAGTCTTTCTCCTTCCTGGACCTCTGCTATTTCCTAGAGACGATACTCCCTTGGAACTTCCATATCCAGATATTTGAGAAATATAATGGGAAAGGCTGCCCAATGTCACACCTTAGGGCGTACTGTGGCGATCTCACTTAGCTACAGGCTGACGAGAGACTTCTCATTCGCCTCTTCCAGAAAAGTCTTACATGTCCAGCTCTAAAATGGTTCACATCGCTTGATATGTCCACCATAAAGACGTGGAATGATCTGAGTCAAGCTTTTCTGGAGTAGTACTCTTTTAACCTCGACATGGTCCCAAAGCGTGAGGACCTAGTCGCCACCAAGTAGAAGCCCCACGAGCCATTTAGGGAGTATGTCAGACACTAGCGAGCCCTCGCTTCACAAGTGCACGATAGACCTTCTGACGAAGAGTCTATCGAAACAATAATTCAAGGGGCACAACCAACCACTAGGGCTCTGCTAAGCATCCAGCCTATTACTACCTTTGCATCCCTGATCAAAGCTGGCACCCGTGTTGAGAGCTCATAAATAGCGGAAGCTTCCCTATGTTAGCAGCATTCGCAAAGCAGATGATGGCTACCGGCGGAACCAGTAGCAACAACGGTGGTAACAACGAATGCAACACTGGCTACGGTCGGAAGAAGGATTCTGCTAGGAATGCTGTGACATACGTAGGAGCTCCTGTTATGCCAGCCAACGTGGTGGGCTCATTAGCTCGGAAGTAGGTTGTTTATTCTCCTGCACCTAGAGCACCACACACAACACAAATCACCACCACCGCCGAGCCAGTATACCAGCCTGCACCAGCAAGGCAAGGGCACTTCCCAAGATCAAAGTGGCTCCCACGACCCAAGAGAGATTACACTCCTCTGGTTGAGCCACTAAGTGTCATATTTCCTAAGGTAGCGTCACTACTGAAGCTTCCAGAAATCCACCCACCGCCAAACCCACTTCCATCATGGTTTAAGGTGGATTTATATTGCAGTTACCATAGAGTCGCAGGGCATTCTACAGATAACTTCTATACACTCCGGAATGCTATTCAGGACTTGATTGACTGAAATGTCATCAGTATTAACACACATGAGGTAGAGTCCAGGCCCGCTGCACAGACACCTCATTCATCTGCATCCACATCTAGCAACATAGTCAACCAGCCTTTGCCTGAGCATGCGCCCAGAACCACGAGAGTTTGTTTTCTTTCTTCGGATGAGGTTGAACCTTTTGATCCTTCTCTCCTCATCCATGATGTTTCAGAACCGTTCTCCTATCAGCTGAGTCAATCCTTCATTGAAACTTTCAATTCTGCCGTCAATATGATCCAGTTAACTGCCCGATCGAGGCTTACGGCTACCAGACCTACCATGCAATCCACCCCACCAATAATTAGCCTATTAGCCAAACCAAGGCATGACCTAACCCACCAAGCGCCAATACCTACTCTGCCAGTCCTAGTGGAATTGAGGGCTCATTCTCCTATGGTCATCAACTTGCCACAAGATTCTCACTTCATGCCTTATAATTATACCACAAAAATGTGTGCTGAGGTAACACGGTCGGGAAGGGTATACAAGGCCCTGGTTCTAGTAAACAAAACCAGTCAGCCAGTGAATTCATCCTCCCAAGCAAAAAACCATATTCCTAGTCCAATCCCTAAAGAAACAGTCACAAGAGCTAACCCCACTGTCAAAGTTGACCCACCTGTAGCCGACATCACTGCCCAACTAAAAAAGGTCAAGGCAGACATCTCCATCTGGGACTTAATCCATACTTCGGTCGAACATAGAGAGGCATTTCTCCGAGTTTTTCAGGTCGCTCATGTTTCCTCAACCATACAACCATCGACCTTGGAGAACATGGTAGGGATGATAGCCACGCTAGAGGTCATTTCTTTCTCTAGCTCAGAGCTTCCTCCAACCAGGATTAATCATAACCAGCCCCTATTCATCACGGTGCAATATCAAAATTTCCACATTCCTCTCACTTTGGTCGATAATGGCACCGGTTTAAACGTCTGCCCCTTGAGAACCGCAAGTCAAGTCGGCTTTAAATCGGAGGACATTACTCCAGCAGTGAAAGGAATGACGGCATTCAGCAACACTCACCACGATGCCTTACGGATCTTGATCATTCCCTTAATCATTGGTCCTGCTCGTTTTGAGGTCGAATTCTATGTTATCAACCTTGCACCGTCTTTCAATCTTCTGCTTGGGCGTCGTTGGCTCCACAAGCATCAGGTTATCCCCTCAACCCTTCAACGTATGATTAAGTTCCGTTGGAACAACGACATTGTTGTTGTAATGGCGGAAAACCTTGAAAAGGAGAAGGTTGTGGCAGTCTCTTCAGTGTTGCTCCATACTGTCTATTATGACTCAAAACCTTCTGATGTGCTCTACCGTGTCCATCGTTTTGAACCGGTCAATTTTATTCCGATTCTTAAGCGTGCCAGTCATTTGGCTGCTTTTGGCAACTCCTTTTTGATGGTCGAGAATCTATGTCAAAGATGGGGATACGAGAAGGGAGCACCTCTCAGGCGGAATGGCCAAGGAATCACCGATCCAATTGCCGCAGAGAGAAGACGTGAATTTGAAGGACTAGGATACGAGTGGCAGCCAGAAGACGGATGCGCGAAGCGTGGTAAGTACCAAAAACTCGTTATTTCACGAGATTTAACTAACTTTGTAAGTGCAGGATTGCTTGATCCCTATCAGAGTTCTGTGCTTGCAGAGCCTAAGCTGGACAAACCAGTCAAGGGACTGGAATGGATATGTGTAGAGGATTATTACTCAAAGGAGGAAAATATGGACTACGGAATGGGTTCGACATCATCTATGTCACCAGGGATAGCTATGCTGGCATTGCCACCTCCAGGGTCAGTTGAGAGTCTTTTTATAAATCCAGTTCCAGTCTAGGATTCAGCGAGGGCAGATGTAGCAGTAATAGCATCAGAGCGGCAATCAGTTTTGAAGGGGTTACAGTCAGGGCAGCCGGAATCAGCGCATGAGGTGTTAAGAACTACTAGCGCTTATTATGTGGATTTCTCTTCCGATGAAGATGAAGGAGATGCTGTGGTAGCACAGGTTGATAGCATGCTCAGCGATTTAGAAGTTCTATTTCAAGAGCAGTTGGCAGTACTGGTCGAGGATGCGCAAAGTGAGCTTAGGCGCAGGAAGGGAAAGGCAATAATGACAGAGTACACTGAGGAGCAGACAGTTACATAGGGTCAGTCTGTTATCATGACCCTGGAGGAGAATAGATCCTTAAACACTAGACCAGAGGAGTTTATCTCCTACCAGCCGGGAGGCAAGTCTAGATGGTATTATCAGTCCTGGCCCCACTTGAGCAGTGGAGTCCAAAAAAAAGATCTTGAGGTAGGCTCAAGAGGGAATTTGGGCGGCAGCACTCACATCAATCAGACCAAGGACAGTTGCCCACCTGTTGTACAGGCTGTACAAAGACATCATGAAACTGAAAGCTTTTGTTTACCAGAAGTAGAACAACCAAATATAATTTTGAAAATAGCAGAACCAGAGATCATTAGAGGTGCATACAAGAAAACTAGGGTTACAGTGACCATTCTAAATCACCATCAAGGGCAGAATGCTGAGAAAGTGTGCACCTTTGAAGACATTGATCTGTCATGCCAGCAAGAAGTCCTTCCTGAGCTTACTGCATATGGAGAAGAAGAAGAAGTAGAGTTAGAAGGGGCGGAATGGATTGAGGACCGTCTTGTTAAACTGAATCTGATAGATGAGCATTGATTGCAAGCTATGCATCATGCACAATGTTATCAAAAGTGCATGGCCAAAGCTTATCAGAAGAAAGTCCGACCAAGAAGCTTTTTGCCAGGGGACCTGGTCTTGAGAGCAATAGATCTCCTTAATAGTCGTGGCAAGTTCAGGCCCAATTGGCGTGGACCATTCGTGGTCAAGCAAGTCTATTCCGGAGGAGCTGTCATCCTTGAGGACATGGACTACATCGAACAGTCAGAGCCAGTCAATTCATGCTACCTGAAAAAGTACTATCAGTGATCATGAACAATGTGTCCTCACTCTGCGACATTAACACTTCCCTCCATGCAAACATGAATTCATGTTCTTTCTACATCCATATAGCTTTGCATCACAGCACGTACTAACCCCCCATTTAGTATATGCATATATAAGCTGATGTTTTTTTTCATCATCACATGCATGGATCTTAGCCTGGTGATGATAAGTGGAATAAGCCTGTCAATGTTGGGAATGCGTAGCACCTCCTCAGGTAGATACTATTCAGGAACCTAGGGAGAGAGGGAGCCACCTTTCATTGTGGATTGGGCGAAGTATCCAATCCGCTCAAGGACCCTACACCTCCCAGAGGGAGATAAAATGTTAGGGGTGAGAATGAGAGTGTGAGAAATAGAACAAAAATATATATATGTGAATGGGCATAAAAGAATAAGAAGACAGAAGTTGCATATAGAAGTTAGCCCTAAAGAGAGAGACATGACGGGTAGCTCTGTCCCTCCAATTTATCTTGGAGAGGAGTCAGAGTGAATACCTGGAAGACATGTTCCAAAAGGGCCTAGCCAACCCTTTAAACAATAGTAGCTCCCCACCATAGACTAGGTACCTATTACCTCCAAGCCAGGGATAGGGTGAACCCACATGCCTATGAGGGAGAAAGAATGAAGAATGAATAAAATAAAAAAGCAGGGTATGGTCCAATCGGGTTTGGAATGGAGCCCAAGACATAGTGTCGCATTTCCAAAGAGTCACCAAAAAACTAGGGGCTTGGATAGAGTCTCGTGAGGTCTAGAGTTACCATTCCCTTGTATATTTGGCAATAAGCATCCCAATGCTGAAGGCACCAATAAGATCCCACATATCATTCAACATGCATGCATTTCTTTCTACAAATATCATCCTAAAAGTGTTGCAGAGTTTTATCCAGTTCTCTTAGCTAGGATGTGACAATGACTTTTAGTCTAAGAGAATTGGGAGGACATCACCTAGACCAGGGGCATGTAAGCAGCTCTCGTCGGTAAGGGCCACTTATGTCAAACTAGGGGCATGTCAGCTGTCCTATGGTTTGACACACTGAGCCAGTACTCAACCTGGGGCATGTAAATTGCTCTGACTAGTTAAGAGGCATCCATGTCAAACCAGGGGCATGTTAGTTGTCCTATGGCTAGACAAACTGAGTCAATGCTCGACCAGGGGCATGTTAGCTGCTCTGTAGGTCGAGGATCCCAATTATCTGTCGGGAGGCACAGTCATCAAATAATCCCGATCCCCGGTGTTTGATGGTCATATCTCATTACTTGAGTACCTGGTCAAAATTGGTTGATAACCAGGACCTTCCCTCAGGGTTGTGCACAAGATTTAGTCTGTTCAGCAACCCTTTGTTCAGTCAGTTGTAGTTTACAGCTTTAGGCCAGTTTCTCTAATTCTTACAATACCAATGCACTATATCTTTTATCTGTCTGCTTTGATTTTGCTATTGAACGAAGCAAAGTTGAAATCTGTTTCTAAAACAATGTTTTGAGCATGTCCTACAGGGGATCGTTTTCCCCTTCTAAGGAGTCTTGAGCCAAGAAAGCTGAAGCGCCTTACAGATCATGGGTTTCCCTACGATGGTCGTGCCCATACATTGCTCAGATGTTCTCCAGGCATGGGTCAAGCAGTTGACCGAAAGTGATCGCGACAAGCTACAGATTTGGGGAATCTCTTCAAAGCTTCTGGATATCGCAAAGGTGGAGGTTTCTTGATACTTTCTGTGTGTAGCTGCCTGATTCTGGAAACCTGCTCATCATGTATTCCGCTTTGGGAGAATCGAATTGACCCCAACCTTGGAAGAGGTCCACAAAATATGTGGCCTACAAAGGTTCCTGGGACCCACTGTGTTTATGAGGCGCGATGGGTATTCTTCGGTCTTGAGTGAGCTAACTGGCCTATCAACCAGTGATTGTGGTCATTAGCTCATCTGTTCAGACGAACATTCTCCCATGCTGCAGCTAGCCTACTTTGACAAAGTAGCCGGAATGTGCGCCTCCCTAGGTGACGAGCTTTAGTTGAAAGGCTTTGTTGTCCGCTTCCTGGGAGAATTGATTTTCAGCCATGGCTAGATGGTTGTAAACATTGAAGTTGTTGAGATCGCTTTGGCAGTTGTTACCCGACAAATAGATGTAGCCCCAGTCATCTTGGTAAAATCTTACCGGGCTCTGGACCGATCACTGCACCGCTGCCGACACTTTTATGGCTGTGGAGCTTTTGTACAGGTATGGTTGACTGCACATCTGGGTGTAGTAGTCTTACACCTGCAATGATCAGCCTTCGAATTCTACTGTCAAAGTGGCCATGCGCGCACGCTCGCCTCAGTTCAGAAGGAGTACGAGCGTTTAGAAAGCTTGACAGAACAGAAAATCATCTAGCGCATTATTCCTTCGGCTACGCATAACTTTGAGGCCTTCTTCAACATAGTTGACATGCAGCTTATCGTCTTGCCGGGGTTGACTGGTGGAGTTGAATATCACCCAGTTCGTGTGATGCAGCAGTTTGGTTACCAACAAGATGCCTTAATTTAGGGGCAAATGCTAGCACGATTCCAAGAATACCCCCTAAGCTCTTATACAATGACTAGGGAGCTCTCTCGCCTGCTCAGTGGCTCCATACGATCGAAGGATCTTACAGTCATAGAAGGGAAGAGTTGCACAGCAGAGTATGAAGCCAAAGTCGAAGAGGCCTGGCCAATCTGCAGCACCGTCCCGAGCCGTATGCTCTTCGCCATAGCCTCGGGCTCTAAGAGATCCAGAGATGACGTAGATTCTTAACATTCCTGTCATGTTACTGGTTCTTTACAAGTTGAAATACATGCAATCACTCCATTGACTCTGGTAATTAAATTCATCAGAACGTTTCTGGCCAGTTTGTTTGATTGCTTATGGTTGATGCGGAATAGAAGCCACCATCGCGACAGCATGCGCAAGATTGGTGCAGGATTCTACTTTCTTCTGCTTGTCGGCTTGGCACTGGGGACCACCCAGATGATAGTCGAGTAACTCGTTTTATTGCCCTGGCCTGGACGAATGAAGTCTTCACAACTTCTATGCCAAATAGGGCGAAACTGCCCCTTTCACCATTGAATTCTGATCCTAACCGACGGATTCAAGGCCTCCCTTTTTCATCTTGTTTAGACTACCTACCTGGAGTCTAGGTGTTTCCATCCAAGGTTTGGTCCATTCAGACGAATCCTGGTGCCCCCTTTCGCCTTTGAATTCCGATTCTAACCGACGGATTCAAGGCCTCCCTTTTTCATCTTGTCTAGACTACCTGCCCGGAGTCTAGGTGTTCCCATCCAAGGTTTGGTCCATTCAGACGAATCTTGGTGCCCCCTTTCGCCTTTGAATTCTAATCCTAACCAACGGATTCAAGGCCTCCCTTTTTCATCTTGTCTAGACTACCTACCCGGAGTCTTGGTGTTCCCATCCAAGGTTTGGTCCATTCAGATGAATCCTGGTGCCCCCTTTCGCCTTTGAATTCCGATCCTAACTGACGGATTAAAGGCCTCCCTTTTTCATCTTATCTAGACTACCTGCCCGGAGTCTAGTTGTTTCCATCCAAGGTTTGGTCCATTCGGACGAATCCTGGTGCCCCCTTTTGCCTTTGAATTCCGATCCTAACCGACGGATTCAAGGCCTCCCTTTTTCATCTTGTCTAGACTACCAACCGGTGTCTAGGCCTTCCTATCCAAGGTTCGGTCCATTCGGATGAATCTTGGTGCCACCTTCCCCTCCAAGGTTCGGCCCATTCGGACGAATCTTGGTGCCACCTTCCCATCCAAGGTTTGGTCCATTCCGATGAATCTTGGTGCCACCTTCCCATCCAAGGTTCGATCCATTCCGATGAATCTTGGTGCCACCTTCCCATCCAAGGTTCAGTCCATTCCGACGAATCTTGGTGCCACCTTCCCATCCAAGGTTCGGTCTATTCAGACGAATCATGGTGCCACCCCTTTCGCCTTTGAATGTTCCCATCCCTGGTTTGATCTGTCTGGACGAACCTCAGTGCTCTCCTTTTGCCTTTGAATTCCGCTCTAAATGGATGGAATCAAAGCAAACAGCTTCCTCTTTCCTTTGGGCTAGTAGCCTGAATTACCCGGATGACTTCTGTTACCAGTCAGTTTTCGATCGGCAAGCACCGTGAGTCTTGTCCGGTGCTTTTCCAACAAGTGTGATAACAACCATGTCTTTTAGGAGCTGATTGGTCGCCAACTTGTCGGTATTTGTCAATAGTATTGGTTTCTCTGATGATTGGCTTCGGCTAAGGCGACAGGACCTCTGGTGCATCCACCAACTAGTGGTAGGTTGCCGGTAGCTAACTCTTTTTTACGACTACAGCCGGGGTGTCTTTGTCAACCCTGAGCATCAGTCTCTGTTCCACTCGTCCATCAACCTTGCTCAGGAAGGGGCATCTGTAGACACCCCAATTTTGTAGGTCTGTAGGATGGAGTTGTGGTAGCTGGGCTTTTAATCACAAATGAACTCAAACCTTGGTTTAGTCCCAAAGCCAAAGAACGCCAAACCCAACAGCAAATAGTCTGAGCCGTGATCCGGGGCCATACAAGCGCACCTGTCTGGCGCACTAGACAGGCACACCTATTTGGCGCGCCTCTTAGGCGCACCATGCAGCCGCGTTGG
The DNA here is from genome assembly GCA_024699735.1 of Posidonia australis. Lineage (NCBI taxonomy): Eukaryota > Viridiplantae > Streptophyta > Magnoliopsida > Alismatales > Posidoniaceae > Posidonia > Posidonia australis. Next base: position 21,438 of record JAMKQA010031644.1, read on the forward strand.
ACATGTGCAAAGCCCCATGAAGCCCACTAAAGCCCATGAAAGACCATTAAAATCCACCAAAGCCCATGAAAGTCCACCAAAGCCCATTAAAATCCACCAAAGCTGAAGCAAGCCCACTTAGGCCCACAACACCTCAGCCCATTTCTCCTTCTTCTTCCAACCCAACAGCCACAACCAGCCACTCCTCCATAACAATTCATAAACCATCAACTACCTCCATTTCCACATATGTACATGAAGGATCGTTTCCTCACCCCACAGCCTCATCAACACATGTAGTCTACGTAATGTGTGGAAGACCAGAGAAAGGTGAAGCCACGATCCAGCCGCAAATCATTTCCCTCCGTTCTCATATCGTCCAGCCTATCTCACCACATTGCCCAGCAGCAGCCAAGCTCGAGCCCTCCACGAACCGGGGTCGTCGGATGCATCATCGCAAGCTCGGACGGTTGTCGATCACTGTTGGCGCGTAGGCAGGCAGAATGGAGGGTGCATGGGGAATAGTAGGGTGGTTACGGGCGTTAGTTTGTTAGGAGGATCTCTAGTTTGTTACAGGTTAGGTTGGTTGTTAGGATCTTGTCGTGGTTTGTTTGTTGGGTGGTTACAATGTGTCGCTGGAGCTTCACCTATAAAAGGTGCAGCAGTGTGAATTGTGAAAAAAGAAAAAAGAGAAAGGAGAGCGAGAGAGAGGGGGAGGAAGAGATAGAGAGAGAGTTCTAGGAAGAGAGAGGAGGTTCGCGGAGGTGAGGAGACAGAGTCTTCAGCCACTTCTGATGAGCTACGAAGGCAAAGCACATTGCCAGACCAAGTACGCCCTCCACCAGCCTCATTTAATTTCAATTTTAGCTTCTTAGGTCTCCCTCTGTCTTCCTTGATCGATTCCAACAGGGCTAGAGGCCTCCTCTGGTCGGAATCAGCCCCCAGGCCTCACCGGAGTCGTTTTTCGGTGGCCTAGCTGGGGGTGTTGGTCTAGGGCTTGTCCCTGGTCCTAGAAGCTTAGGTCCTCCTCTCCTGGCCTCCCTCCTGCTTATCCACCTCTTTGTGCGCCGCTTCATTGCTTCCTGAGGCCTCCACCAGAAGATCACCAGAGTCGTGCCAGGTTGCCGTTGCCCGGGAAGAAGACTAAAACCAGAGAAGAGACGCGAGCCTCCAGCCTTGCAACGTCGCTCCTCCCCCCAAGGAATGATCTTCGACGCTCCACTAGCACTCTTGAGGCTCCAGGATCACGATTCAGGCCTTGGATCACTTCAGCAACCTCGCTCGTCGGAGGAGACGACAGCGACGACGAGTGGAATCCTCATTGCGCGATCTTTCTCCATTCTAGCCCCCTGATGGAAAGGGAATGTTCCTCTTGACGTCCCGTAGCCTTTAGAAGCTCAAAGATGCGTGCCACAACCCTCTAGTAGCCCCTTCTTCTCTGACGTCGTCGTCGGAGTCGTGTCGATGGCGACGGGGATGGACAGGCACCTCTAGCCATTGAATCCCTGATCCAAACCGTTGGATCTCTTCCCCTCCTTCTCTTCTTGCTTCCCGTGGGATCTGATCCTAGATCAGGCCATGGGATAGCCTCTGAGTGTCCTTCCTGCAGTCGTCGATGGCGGGGGTCTGTTGCCAGCGGCCGTTGTTTCTTTTTCTTTTTTAAAGAATAAGAATAAGTTTTCTTTGAATTAATCTCTGAAACTTTTGTTTTGTTGCATTTAGATCCTTCTGTTCTTACAAGTAGGTCCTTTCTCTTACAGTTAGGTCCCTGCACATTTTTCTTTAAATTGTTTAAATAAAGTTTTAACTGAAAATATTGCAATGTGCCCCCTGAGTTTTCCTAATAGCATTTTCTAGTTATAAAATTTTGATAAAAACCCCTAGAGTTTCTTTTCATGCATTTTAATCCAACTTTTTTGCATAAGGAATCCTGAACTTTTCTTAAACTCTCCTGAATGCATGTTTCTCTGGTTAAATTGCATTTTAACCCCTAAGCTCTGCTGATTTCACACTGAATGCATGTTTTCTAGAGTAAAATTACTGAATTGCCCCTGAACCTTTCTGTTTTCAAACATGGACTTTTTTCCAACTCATTTCAAGCTTGTTTTTCTCATCGTTTCACGGATTTCTCCTGATTTTCGTGTTTTTTGACTTGATTTGGCTTTTCATCGCCTGAAGGCGTACATTAAAAGGCTTAACATTGCCGACATTGTCCCGAATGAGGATTATTTTCCCCAATTTGAATTTTCTCGAATTTCTTCGAGTTTCTGCGGGTTTGCGTGACGTTTTCCGAGAGTTTCTTGATTTTCATGATTTTCCTCATCGCCTACGGACGTACAGTAAAGTGGCATTCTCAATGCTTACATTTGTCCCTCGGATTAACTTTTTCCCTTTATTTCATTTTTTCTCTTTGATTGGGCATGTTTTCAAGTCATCTTTAGTATGGGCATTCAGAATAGGCAAGCACACATCCAATAGACCATTTAGCAAGTAGGAAACCAAGAAAGACCGAATTCCTCGGGCGTATGGGGGTGCCTAACCCCTTCCCCATGCGTAACAAGTATCCTTACTCTTTCTCTAGCCCACATTAATTTGTGCATTTCATCCATTAGGCACGGAGGATACATGTTTTCATCACCTTGTTTGCTTCTTGGTTTTCTTGTGTGTTTGGTTTTCCTCGTCTTTCCATTAAAAGACTAGGTGGGCAACTCCTTTCCTTATCCTTTCTCATCTTTCCATGGTGTTTCCTTGTCTAGTCTTCTTCTCCGGATTCACCATCTTTGCCGTGACCGTATCGAGACTCCTCGTGTGCTTCCACGCACTCGGTAAAGGAGAGCCGTGTAGGGTTCCACCGACATGGTCGCATTATCTTAGTTAGAATCTGACTAATACTTAGAAACTAAAAATTAGCTCGATTCTAACTTAAAACTATTTTAAATTTCAAATCTAAAAATCTTTTCTTTTCTGGTGCTACCTTGATCAGAGGTGACTAGCCATAAACGGAGGGAGAGGCGCAAATCTCAACCTCCTATGTTGCCATGGTGAAAATCCCTGTGCGGGCATACTATTGTCTCGGCCAACAGGTCGTACTAATCTTTTCTCTTTTATTTTATCATTTGCATAGAGATGTGTTCTCCCAACGTCCCTCTCTTTCTTGGTATTTAGGTTCACGAGTCATCTTATCCGATCCATTCAACACCTATCTCTAGGTACCCAGTTTCTCTAACCAGGGCCACAACTCTGAAAATCTCATTCTAAAACATGTATTTTTCTTTAAAATCTTTTATTCCAAATCTTTCCCATTACAGGAATCTTTTCTGTAAAACTTTTCTATTCTGAGATAGCTTCTTTATAACTTTTCTTAAATCTTAAGAAACTCTTACTAAGTAAACATGCCAAAAACACATAAATCAAGTATTATTTACAATTTTGGGAAAAACTCTGAGGTTCAGTTTTGGGTCCTGGTTTGACATGCCGAACCGAAATGGTAGACCGAAGCTAGTCTAGATCTATTGACTGAAATCCTGATAGATCAACCGAAATTCCCTAATCTGATAGATCGAAAAATTTCAGTTGGGTAAAAAAGGGCTCTAGGGCCAAACTGGTAGCAATTCAACATACTGAATCAAATTTAGCATATCTGCATTTTCTAAAACATACCCCAGCCCTAGGCCACTCGTTCGTTGGAATTGAGACCTTCGACGGACCCCTTTCTGGTGAACTACAAGTTCTGGATAAAATATATATTCTAGCATGCCAAATCTACTTTCTTTTGGGACAAGTTTCATCAAAATTTATTGCATATATCTCAAAATATAAAAGTCACAAGGCATGTTATCCATTTTCCATTACTGTAGCATGCATCTCAAAACTCGACATAAATGCTTGTAAAATCACAAGATCATTATACATCCATGATCCAAATCTAATCTACTGATTCTCATGCATTGCATACTTAATCATGGCATCATTCAAGAATTTAAAGCTTATTAGAAAGAAATGGGAGAAGCAAGAGGACAAGTACCCTAATTGGATCATCGACAATCCCTCACTCCTCTGATGACTCTCCTTCTCTCCCAACATCTTCCAGGCTCTGAGGGTCACCAGTGGCACTCCTCACCACCAGCGAGCACAAACTCCTCCTATTCTCTCCTCTCTCTCTCTGGCTCTCTCTTCCTCTTTGGTTTTCGCCCAAAATTCCTCTCTCTTCTTCTTCTGGTGTCCCCCCTGAAGCCTTCCTCTCTTCCCATTTATGCAGTCACCTCCTTCGTCGTCACTTGTCGATGACTGCAGCTGAGGATCTTGGCGTATCGACGATGTGGCATGGTGAAAAGCTGTGGGCACCGTGGCAAGCACAGTGAAAGACAATGGAGGTTGTGTGGCACTATGCTAAAGTTGACTTAGCTCCTAGTCTGGACCCATTCGGTCCCACACGACCACACATGACATGCATCGATCCAAAATACCACACGGTAGGGAAATTACTAAGGATAAAACAAATTAATCAGAGAGAGAGTCCAACACAAGTTATAATAAATAGCTAATTATCCAGATTACAAGAATTAATTACATTTATTCTAGATAATCTAGGCACAGATATTACATCCTCACTCCCTTAAAAGGAATTTCATCACTGAAATTCTTTCTCAATAACATAGGTGGGGCTACCATGCCAAACTGTCAGTCTCATGTTCCTAGGTTGCCTCTTTTACGCCATGGCGTCACTATTGCACTAACACCATGGGAATAATGTTGTTTTTGAGAACTTGTTCTTTCCAATCAAATATCTGTATGGAAACCTATTTTGAGCTATGGTTTCTGTGTTGGTTTTGAACTAAGATTGGCATAGAGTAGCCACTCCAAGTGTGCAAAAAGGATTTTTAAAAAATGCACATATTTTGAAAAGAAAAGAAAAAATGATTTCGAAAGGCATATTTTAAAGGATTTATACTAATAAGGCAACGATAAATTGCCTCGTTGTGGTTTTAAGGCATCAAAGTAAGATGCCTGCTTTCTAAGTGATGTGAACGTTTTATTTACTGCAAGTGCATGACGTCTAATGTAGTATGTTGACAAATACGGGTCGATCCCATAGAGGAAAGTGTATAGGAATAATAAAGATTTATTGTCAATTATTGAGAAAAAATGTGAGAGGGATAATGTTTAATACTGAATCTAAAAGATCAAGAAACAAACAGATTAATTAAAACGTAGGATTTTGAATCCATTTACATAGAATTGAGAATGTATGATCATATTTATTCCCTTCCTCTCTATTGATCTAAATAACTTGATTTAATGATTTTTATCCACACAAGAATAAACTATATGCTAAAATATGCATCATAGAATATCAAGATTAAGAGTAAAAACACACAAACAAAGTTAAATTAGATGATATATGATGAAGTCAAGATTATATACACAACCCCCAATTAAATCTTTCCTAAGCATAGACTAAAAAGATGTACTCAATGTTAATCTATCAAAGTTTATCGATTTTATGAGTGATTTATGTAATATACATCCAACCCACATACTCATTGCATGAAGCACAAAGAGAAAGAAAAGAAAACATGATCACACATCTCAATCTAAATAAGATTCATCTCTAACCTAGATCTAGAAGATTAGCTAAACATGATTACACAAAATATTAAAATAAAAGAGGAAGAGGGAGAGATAGAAGACATAACTAAATACAAATAACTTTTTATTGAAAAGAACCTGAGATTACAATGATGACCTTCTAGATCTCCCAAAATACAAGAAAATAACAGAGTCTAAAACCTAGATGGGAGCTGTGACCGTGCCTGTCCGACCCGAAAGGAGGGGGTGGGGAGGAGACCACAGCCATGTCGATGATGGCGAAGGCGCAAGGATAAAAGAAAAAGAAAAGGGAGTCACCACCTAGTCTTTTAAGGGAAAGACGAGGAAAACCACAAAAGGATGAATGCATGGGATGCAAATGGGAAGGCCGGATGTCTGCTAACCAGAGAATGGGTAAGGA
>JAMKQA010031645.1:0-30119 GCA_024699735.1 Posidonia australis
CTACCTCTTGCAATGTTTCCCTCTTGAAATATAAGAAAAGAGAAGATCCTTGTTGCTTTGGAAGGACCCGGGGCGCTCTAGGATGCAAAGACAAGCTCCAGAACACAGGTATGGGCTGCTGGATAGGGGGGAGAACTCGTGCTTAGTAGCAGATTTTCTGCAGAATGGGACTCTCTCTCTACCAAAAGGGTGTGTTGGGTTCAAAAATGGGTCTCTATTTATAGGGATCTATGAGAGGGGTAACTCTTGGAAGCTGGAGGGCCTCGTAGACGAAGAGGCTCGAATATTCTCGAGCACATTTGTTGGCAAAGATAACAGCCCGAAGATGGAAGGTCAACAGTCGCGGTCTGGAAACGGTTGGGCGCCTGCTTGGTGCGCCACCTTGGTGCGCCACCTTGGTGCTCCACCTTGGTGCGCCACCTTGGTGCTCCACCTTGGTGCGCCACCTTGGTGCTCCACCTTGGTGCTCTACCTTGGTGCTCCCAGCCAGTTTACAGATTTTTTGATTGGGGCTCTGGCTTGCTAATAGGTTTTGGGGCTTGGTCTAAGAGCTGATCACATCCAAAGCAACATAAGGATACTCATCTCCGGGTTACCTCAAAATCGGGGTGTCTACACCAGCGAGACCTTGCAAAGTGGACAAACAATAATGCATGTAGGAATGATAGTGTCATGTTGTATCACCCTCAAGATTTGGAATGCTAATGATGCTTGCTATGAGAAAAGGAGAAGACCTCGATTCACAAAACACTACTTGGACTTCCAGGCTATGGGTGGCTCTCCTGAATGGATGATTCAGTAGGTTAGGCTTTGTGCCAAACTCTTGAGGACTTAGACCTACTCTTTTTTTTACTTTTGCCTCATTTCTTTTCTCCCTTTTAGGCTTGTAGGCTCACTCTAACCCTTGCTTGGGGGTAATCGACATCCAGATTTGGATGAGGCTGTTGTAATTATGTGCGAGGGGTGGTTAGTCCCTTTGGTCATTTGGATTCTTTGGATGCTTGTTTCGACTCCTCCTTAACGTAAGTGATAGGGGTAGAGTTGGCCTACTTGCCTCTCTCTTTTAGGGCTAGTTCATGTCTATGACTTCTGTCTCCTTATTTCTTTTGTGCCCTTGTGGATATGTTTACTTTTATTTTGGCTCACACTCATGCTCGCTCCTAACATTTTATCTCCCTCTGGAGGTGTAAGTCCTTATAGGAGTTTGGACATTTTGCCTAACTATGGTCGGGTGGTGGCTCCCTCGCTCTATAGAGCATCGGGATAGTAACAACTGAAGAGGTATTGAGCCTTCTCAAGTAAGCTAGCTATTCTGATTTTCGTCATCGGGATATGATGTTGATGCGTTTATGTATGGATGTATGTAGTTACTATTATGCTTAAGTTATAGATGTGCACGAAAGCAAAAGAGCAAATGCCATGGATTAGATGCATTTGGATTCCTTTTTTATTTTAGGAATATATATGCACGATGGAGTGGTGGATGATGTACAATGTGCGAAAGGATACTATGCACGGAGAGGATACACGCCTTCCGCTCATTAGTAGTACTTCTTTAGATAACATGTGTTGACTGGCTCGGATAGCTCAATGTTGTCCATGTCTTCGAGGATTGTTGCACCTCCCGAATAGATTTGCTTGATGATATAGGGGCCATGCCAGTTAGGTCGATATTTGCCTCGATCGTCGGGGAGATGTATGGCCCACAAAACCAGATCAACTTGTGTGAATTTGGCCCCTCTGGATCATTGTCGTGAGGCTGGAATTCAGGTGTTTCACTATTTTCATCCATGCCATCATCCTCTTCTTCATAAGAAGTGAGCTCTGATAGAATCTGTTCTTTGAAGGCTGGGTCCGTGACATCAAAGGAGAGGATGTGCTCTGATTTCTACCCCTGTTGATTCTTCATAATGGTTACACTGACTTTGGTGTTCTTGTATTTGCACTACGTGACCTTTGACTCTTTGATTGTGAGGTTTGCTGACTAGCCGGGTTGATCGGTTGCTTTGGCCACTGATACTATATTTTGATTTTTTTTGGGTTTTCTAGGTTTTTTTTTTTTTTGTATTTTCTGTAGTATGTACAAAGGGTGCTGCTGACTAACGGTTGTCCTGTTGATGATTGATAGGAATGATGCCGCTTGGCTTTCCTCCTAAGCCTAACTCAGGGTCTTTTTTTTTTGACCCTCACCTTGCTTAAAGTGAGGCTTTGGCTAGGTGTGCCATTTAGACCTACCTCTCGGCTCTAAAGAGATTAACTCTAATGGTCTAGTGGGTTCTGGTTGTGACTCAGCCAGGACCATGATGGATGAGTGGTTCGGTTGCTAATGAAGGATTACTGGCTTTGATTCTAAGACTTTAGCCATTCCTTTTCTCAGCCTCTGATGCTCGAATGCGTCTTCAACCCATACTGACAACTATTCTTGAAACAAAAGCTCTAAATCATTGACCTGATCACTCAACTGAATTGCCCTGCTAACTGTCTCAACCTCTTCTATGGCGCAATCAGAATACTGGATGACACTCTGCTCTGCCAAGAGCTGATCTGGACTGTGGACTTTTACTGACTGGATTTGAGGTAGCTGTAAGTGATGCCCGAGATTGACTGACTGTACTAATGGATCTGCTGGCATGACTGCTTGTAGGACTCACTACGGGGCTCATTATTGGGGTGGTGGCTGTCGCTGTCAATATGGCTACCGGCGGTTGAGGTGGTGACCGCACAATCTGACCTCGGCTCTTCTTTGTAGTAGCCTGGCTCTAATTGGGATCAAGTATCCCTGCACTGACAAAATTGGTGAGATCCGATGGACTAAAAATCTTCTTATGCCTCTTAGCACCCGAATATCCATCTTTGTGCGACTGCCACTCATAGCCTAGTCCCTCGAACTCTCGCCTTTCCTTCGCCTGGATGGGCTTGGAGATTCTTTGGTCATATCGCCCGAGTGGTGTTCCTTTCTTGTATCCCCATTTGCGACACACGTTTTCGATCATCCAAAGAGGATTACCGCAAATGGTCAACTAGCTGACACGCTCGAGAGCCGGAATGTAATTGACAAGCTCGAAACGATTAACCCAGAACATGACATCAAATGGCTTGGGGTCGAAATGTACGGTCTGGAGTGAGATAGCGGAGACCGACTCGACCTTTTCTTTGTCATGATCTTCCACCATGACAACAACTACGTCATTGCCCCAACGGAACTTAATCATACGATGGAGGGTCGTGGGGATCACCTAATACTTGTGCAATCAAGGGCGTCCAAGCAGGAGATTGAAAGAGGGCTCTAGATCCACACTATAAAATTTAACATCGAAGACTACATGCCCTATGATAAGAGGAACAACCAACATCCCTAGCGTGTCGTGATGCGTGTTATCGAAAGCCATCATTCCCTTTGTAGCTGGTATGATATCCTCGGCTTTGAATCTAATTTTATTTGCTGTGCACAAAGGGCAAACGTTTAGGCCTGCGTCGTTATCAACCAGGGTGAGGGGAATTCGGAAGCTAAGATATTGCATTGTAATGAACAGGGGCTGGTTATAGTTGACTCCTGTTGGAGGCAATTCCTTGCTAAAGAAAGAAATGACACGAGGCTTTGCAATCATGCCCACCATATTCTCAAGGGCAGACAGTTCTATGGTGGGGGAGAAATGAGTGGCCTGAAAGACCCTTAGGAAGGCCTCTCGATGTTCAGAAAAAGTATGAATGAGATCCCAAATAGAGATGTCGGCCTTGACCTTCTTCAGTTGAGATGTAATATTAACAGAGAGTTGCTCTTGCCTAGTCGAAGTGGTAGGAAATTAACAAGGGGCCATCTAGGAGGATTGAGCAGCTGGCTGATGAAGGGAAGACGCTGAATGATCAGGCTAGGCTGCTGGCATTGGCGGCCTATACACCCTTACTTACCTGGTGACCTCTGTGTACATTTCTATGGCGTAATCATAGGGTACACGGTGCGTATCCCTCATCAGGTGAATAACTAAAGGGGTATGTGCTGCCAGTTCTAGTGACACTGATATGAGAATGGCTGAGAGGCTGTCTGACTAGATAAGATGCTGGATAGGATGCTAGATAGGATGCTGGACAGGATGAATAGGCATGGGTCGGGCGAGTTGGCAAATGGGTGCCCTAGAGTGCGAGATTAACGATGCGGTGGTACGCTCCATCCTTGCAGTCAACTGTATCATGTGGACTGCTGACTCGGAACCGGCACAGCTCAAACTATAAAGACGAGTAAGGAAAGGCTCATCAATAGTATGGATTAGATTAGAGGGGTCCACTACGGATGTCGCACACCCGAAGGGAGAAAGGAAATGGATTCTTGAGGCCCCAGCACTTGCTGAGCTATTATGTGCATGCCTGGGCTGGTTGATAATGTTGGGGTAGGCTAGTGGTGCTTGTCCCATGGAGGTGGTGGTGTTGGTGCAATGTGTGCCTCATAGGTGTCGATGACGTTAACTTTACGGTCAATCAAGTCCTGAATGGCATTCCGAAGAGCCATGCAATTATCCATCGAGTGACCCGCACAGTGATGGAAATTGCTGTGGAGGTTCGTGTTGTACCACGCCAGAAGAGGATTCGACGGGGGACGGACCTCTAGAAGGTTCAAGAGTGACACCACCTTGGGGAGGATGGCACTCAGTGGCTCATCAAGTGGAGTGTAATGTTGTGTAGCACGCTGAGACCGCCTCTATCCTGGGCGGGGTCCTTGCTGGACTGGCGCCGTAGGATACACCAGTTGGGCGGTGGTGGTGATTTGTGGCTTGTGCGGTGCCCTAGGTGTAGGTGTGTAGACTAATTGATTCGGGCTTAATTGGTTCGCCACATTGATGGGTATGGAGGGCGACCCTACATATGTGACACTAGACTTGGGAGGATCTTGCCTCTTAGGGTAACTAGTGTCAACGCTGTTATGAGTGTTGCTACTCGCATGGTGATGTAGAGAGGTGGCTTGTTTGGCGAAGGTGGCGAGTGTAGGAAAGCTGTCGCTGCGAAGGGAGCTCTCTACATGCACACTTGCCCGAATCAAAGATGCAAAGGTAGTGATAGGCTGAATGCTCAACAGAGCCCCAATATTTGGTTGCGCGCCTCGAATAATGATTTCAATAGATTCCTTGTCGGAGGGTCTATCTCTCACTTGCGATGCAAGGGCACGCCAGCGGCCGACGTACTCCCTAAACGCCAACGGCGAAAAGGTCCTCCCTCTTTCGAACCAAGTCGAGATTCAAAGCATATTGGTCCATGAATGCCTGTGAAATGTCGTTCCAAGTCATGATTGAGCCCATGTCAAGCGACGTGAACCACTTAAGGACTGTACCAATGAGACTCTCTTGGAAAAGGTAGAACAGCAGCCACTCGTCAGCTTGGAGTTGAACGAGGTCTCTGTAATATGCCCTAAGGTGTGAAATGGGGCAACCCTTGCCATTATACATTTCAATGTCTGGGATTTGGAAATGTGGTGGGAGTGTCGCCTTTGGGAAATAGCAGAGGTCCTAGAATCTCTAGGGTTGGTGGTCGCCTCCTCACACTTGTCGAAGTGCTCTCTCAAGATCACCCACCCTGGCGTGGAGGGTATCTGGAGATGCTGTCGACGAGGGTGATGCAGTAGGGGAACAACCACATATGTTGTGTGGGTCGCACCTAAGTGCTCCTCCAAGTCCACCATCATGCCTCCTGGTGCTGCAGCATGACGGCCAGCATATCCATGCATAAGTGCTGAATGTGGTTGTAGGAATGAAGGTGCCTGAACCTAATGATGTGTGTAGGAGGATGAGCAGAAAGCTGTGTAGCAGGGGGTGCTGAGTGTGGGAGTAGCAGCAGCTGCTACGGTATGGCACCAAGCTGCAAGCTCTGTGGATGCTGTACTCCAGCCAACCCGAGGGGCTAGCCACCAGATGTTGGAGTACAATGCCGTGTAGTGAGGTGTTGTGTCTGAGGCAGTGGTGTCACCCATAACGTGGGTGTAGTGAGGAGCTGGGGTGAAAGTTGAGGTGGTGGTGCAGAAGGTGATGCCTGGAACATCGGAGTAGGCTGTCGAGGAACCTCAGGAATGGTGGAGTCCATAGTAGACTGGATAGCAAAGGATCAAGGGCCAACAGATATTCTGCCTGCGCAACAGGAGATCCCCCAAGGACAGTAACGGGTGGCGCAGTCAATGGCCTGAATGTCAAAGATGGAACAGATACAGATTGCCCTGGAGGCAGGGAACTTTCAAGGGATGTCGCCACAGTGGGCTAAGTGCTAAAAAAGAAAGGGCCCTGAGGGAGCGAGGCCGTCAGTGTTACATCTGAAACCCGAACAAGGGTCACTGAGATAGACTCAGTGCCTGGCTCCAGACCTGCCAAGGTCTGTGGATGTCCTATGGTGTAGGTGACAGAATCTCCGTGATGCACGAAGGAGACAGAGTGAATAGCTCAAGTCATAGTATGGGTAGGAGGGACCAAAAAGGGAGTGCCCTCCCAAGCAACAGTGGTGGAAAGAGGCTCGCTGGTGCACTGGGCCATGACTGACCAAGAACGGGTGCAAATGGGATTGCAGTGGCAAATAAGGGGACGAATCCTAGGATGAGCTATCGTCAAAGTGACGAATAAATTGAAAAGAGATGATCAATCAACAAAGTGTCACAAACAGGTGAATCAAGGCAGGAATGCTCTAGCATTGACTAAGGAACTCATGCTTTACTTGGAAAAAAGAAAACTACTAGTGTTAAAACCAACAACAAGATGCAATTATTAAAGTGGTGTGAATGGCATTCATGCACATGGATGCGTCTATTATGTTCTCTCTCACCAATTTAGTGTGTCCTACCAAGCTATCTACTCCAAGATCGCACATGGGTAAATGGGTCTCTGACTCAGGCTAGAAAGTAAAGGTCCCTGCTCTAAATCCTAGCTAAAGCACAGGCAGTGAATGGATGGTGCATTGGTAGCCTCATCTCCTGCAGTAGCATGTAGTTGTACTCTCTACTAACACTGACACGACCTCGGACAAAGGGGGACAAACTATCAACACACCCTATGCCAAAGCTATAGAACGAGCTACCAGAATTGTCCTTCGCAAACTGTAGGTGGACTCAAAGGAGAAGATGCATGCCCTATATGATCAATCATGCAATATGCTTGTGTCTTTTACTTGCGCTTTATTAACTAGAGGGGAAAGGAGTTTGAATTGGTCTCTCGTTCTGCCTTATTAATTGTTTCTCTGAGTTTGTGTGTTTTATTTTAAGCCAGAAGGGAAAGTAAACATGTCTCTACTCTCCTAGTCATATCAAATGCGAAAGGGGAAGAAAACACACAAGTGAGGCAAACAAGAAAGCAAACAACAAGCAGAAGACATGATCATGGCATGTGAGAGTGTCGTGGCATCATGATTGTGAAAAGAAAACATCCATCAAATCAAAAGGCAAGACATATAGCATGTGAGTGTAGTGACAGAGCAAATGTGTAAAAGAAAGTGTGAAAGGCATGCTAAATAAGCAAACTAGCACAAGCAAGGCAAACAAGCAAACATGTGAGGCCAAAGCCTTAGAAAGCAAGCAAAAAGTAACTAACCTGAAAGCTGAAATCTACTATTCCCCAACAGAGTCGCTAGTTCTGTGACCATACCTGCTTGAGAATTTGGCGCAAGGTTGCACCAAAGGGAGGAGGCCACAACCATGCCAGGATGGCGAAGGCGTAAGATATGATAAGACAAAAATCGGAGTCGCCACCTAATCTTTTAAGGGAAAGACGAGGAAAACCACAAAAAAATCACAAAATAAAGATGAGTGCATGAGATGCAAATGAGAAGGCCAAATGTATACAAACTAGAGGATGGGTAAAGATTCCTGTTACGTATGGGGAAGGTGTTAGGCACCCCCGTGCGCTCGAGAAACTTGGTCTTTCTAGTCCAATTAGCTTGTTAGAGGTTGAATGAATGCTTGCTAAGCCTAGATTGTGCCCTAATCATGCTAATATGAATGCCTAGTCGTGACTAGATGGATGTGCAAGATGCATGCAAAAATTGCGAAGGAAACCACACAAAATGACGAATTAATGAAATATAAAACGACATAGAAAATCACATGCAATAACGATGTTTTTGGAGAGAAAGGCCCGAAAAAACATACCGACATCAAGAGAATCAAAAATGCGATTGACCCAAATCATCATAATCGAAGAAAACATCACGGAAATCAAAAAGGAAAAATTGCAAAGAAGTTCACATAAAACAACCAAATGGTAACATATGAAGAAAATCACATGAAATGACGATGTTTCTGAAACAAACGCTTTAGAAAACCATTACGATATCAAAAGGATCAAAAGTTGGGTCAACCCAAATCATCGGAATCATGGAAAATATCATACAAATCAAAAAGGAGAAAATAATCCGCAATTGGGCCAATGTGGGCCTTTAGGCCAATTAATGTATGCCCTCGAGCAATGAAATCCAAATTAAATCGAAAAAATCCAAAATGTGGAATGAGGGGAATCAAATCAAATGTCAAGTGGAGGAATCCAGAAACAAAATGGGGAGAAATTCATTGAAAATCATATAGAATGCAGGCTTACTCAGAATGGATGAAGTGATATGCAAAATGTAATAAAACTATGCAAAATGCATGAAGACGTGTCTAAACATGTAAAAAGGGGGTTTGAGGAAGGACTTATACAAGGATCAGTGCAAAAACCAACATGCATGTGCATGAATTGATGGTACGGGAGCAATTTAGTAATTTCTATAGCCAGATGTGATTAATGTGTGCATGTGCATGATGTATGGTCTAATGTATGTAAAATGCCAAGAAAATTTTATTTACAAGAAAACATGATGGAAACAAGACATTAAATACATGAAAGTAATGTAAACATGGTAAAGGACAAGTGATGGGACCAAAGTGCAAAATTCACAAAGGAATAGCAAATTCGCTTGGAAAACTTTACAAAAGTCAGAGAACTGAAGACTATCATATGAATTAAGGTGAAAATACATTTTGGTGAGAAGTAGATGTTTAAAAATCACATATTTACAGTTTGAAGAAGTCTAGGGACTAAAATGCAAACCCACAAAAGATGGCAATCATGGTTAAAAACTGTCCAAAAACTTTCATGCTCAAGTTAAGATTATGGATTAACAGAAAAATGTGACATTAAGATGTGAGATGTATGAAAATTGTATTTTAGTAATTTTATGAAAATTTAGGGTTTGATGTGCAAAATTACAAATAAAAAAGTGAAAATTGTCAAAAATGTGTGTGAAAAAGTTAAAACCCTAATTAATGAGTTTGAAATTAAACTAAAAGCATAGATGCAAATTTCCTACACTCAATATATGTATGATATGAATTCAAGGATTTACATGCAAAATCTAGGGCTTAAATGTGATGAAAATTAAGTTTTTAAGATGTTCAGTGTGATTATAAAATCTCTTAAGGCTCTGAATGCAAATTTCACAAAGAAACTTTATTTTAAAAGGCTCTAGGGGCTTAATGCAAATTTTTAGGACTTGGTTGCAAAGAAAACATGATTCTAGGGGCTTTAGTGTGAAGAAATAAATATTAATGCACTAGCCATGAGGAAAATGAAACATGCTGGGGCCATATGCAATTTTTACAAAAATAACAAAAGAAATAAAACTTATTTAAAACTACAGGGGTTCAAACACAAAAAACATAGGACCTAAAAGTAATGATTTAATGACCTTACTGTAAACTCCTAAAACTACAACGCCTAGACTAAAAACCTCCACTTCGAAGTTCATCAGTGGATCGCCGGTGTCTTCACTCTGGCGCAATCCAGCGGCAATGCAACGGTGAAGGATGTCGAGCAACGGTTGGGGAAGCTTGAGGGCGGCATGGTGAGTATCTCCTAGGCGTAGGGCAGGGCTAGAGAAGGCTGGGGTGCTCCTCCCACCTCATGCTCCAGTGAGGAGCTGTCGACGTCGGAGAAGACGACGGAGTGGCTGGTGATGGTGCTGCTGCTGGGATGGCTTGGCGACGAGCGGGGGAGCTTCACAGGGGTACGGTGGATGCTTTGGAGGGGCCAGAGGAGATTAGGGAAGTTGGGGAGGATCCACTCACCTCCCTGGTCGACAGTGGACGCTGCGGAGATGGGGACGTCGCTCCAGTGGTTGTGAAGGTGGCATGGCGGTGCGAAGAGCTCCGTGGGGATACAACAGAGCTTCCAGAGGTGGTGGCTTGAAGCAGGCGTGGTTGGAGCGTCCCAGTGGATTCCACGGCAGAGGGGGTCGACGGCGGAGCAACGGCGATATTCTCAAACACGAGAGGCCAGAGGGATCCCTTCCTTAGTGATAGGGACTTAGGGAGGTAGCGGAAGAAAGGAGGAGGAGAGGCCCCAAGGGCCTCTTCCCAACCTAGGAGGCTAATGGCCTCACCGGTGGTGGTGAACCCACCACAAGAGAAGGGGAGGGCGACGGACAATGGTGAATAACAACTAAAAGGCTAGGGGGGAGCTCTTTGGGCCTAAAGATACAAGATTCAAATTATAAAAAGGAGTGAATACCTGAGGACGGCCGTTGTTTCTCCCAACATGACTAGACGGTGGTGCTCTTATGGACCGGCGACTCTGGTGGTGGTGGTTTAGAGTTCTCTAGGACGACCAAAGGCTGGAGGAGGGGTGCTGAAGGATGTGGGATTCGCTAGGTTGGCTGGGTCAAAAGGGAGGTCCTCTTTGTGGTTTCAAGCGTTGTCTTCTCAGTAGGCGATCAGGAGCTTTTAAACGTCCGTGGGCTTCCCGACGCTATCGATCTTCCTCCCTAATGGTTGAGGATCATCCGTTGATCGCGTGAGCTGAAGGAGGTTGGTCGGAAATCACGGGGGTTGAGGGATATGCTCCAGGATATCGGGATATTATCGGAGAACTCGTTGGAAAACTCGGGTTGTTGTCGGTAGTGGTCGGAATTATTTTTTTGCATTCCCTAAGTTCTCTAGTTGATGAATGCAATGAGTGTTGTGGGTTGGGAATTGGGCTTTTGATTTATTTTTTTTAAGGATTTTAGGATTTAGGCTTTAGTTTTTTAGGGTTTTGTGATTGAGGTTTAGGGATTTTTGATTTTAGGGTTTTTTATGGTTTTAGTTAAGATTTTGATTTTTATTGTTTTAGGATTTTTGGGTTTATTATTTTTTTAGGGTTTTATTTAACTTAGTTGTTTTTGTGATTTTAATTGAAGTTTTTTTTGTGATTTTAATTAAGGTTTTGGGTTTTAGTTTTAAGCTAGATTAAGTGATTTAATTAAGGCTTTTGGATTTCAATTAGGGTTTTGGGTTTTATTATTTTAGGGTTTTCTGAATTTAAATGGATTAATTAGTTTTTACCTGATTTAATTAGGGGTTTAATTTAAGTTTTGATTTAATTGTTTTTTTTCTTGATTTTTGTTTGGATTAGGTTTTCTTTTCAATTAAATTTAATTTTTAATGGATTTTATTGAGTTTTACTTGATTAGGGTTTTAATTAGGGTTTTTGTTAAATTAATTTGGGTTTTAAATGGTTTACATGTATTTTACTTGATTTTGATTTTAATTAGGGTTTTCAATTAATTTTCTTGGATTTTAAATGGTTTGAATGGATTTTATTTAATTTTGGTTTTAATTAAGGTTTTCACTTGTTTAATTTGGATTTTAAATGTTTTGGATGAGTTTTGTTTGGTTTTAATTTTTAATTATGGACTTTTGCATTGATTAGGTCAGAGTATGCTTATGTGGGCCTGAATGGGCTTATGGGTTTAGGTTGAGCTTGGGTTAGGTTTGGTTAGGGTTTTGGTGGAGTTACCAAAGCATCTTTCTAAAGAAGTCTGCTACCAAGTGACTGCAAAATCAGGGTGTCTACACATACACAGTCGTAGTCAGGCTTCCCTGCTTCAAGTTTCGGAATTCTCTGTCCAGCTTATCCCTCTCATGCTTAGGAAAGATTCTCTCATAAAATGCCTATCAGAACTCCGCCCAAGAGATCATCAGCAGGTCCACATTTGGAAACTTGGTGCAGTGCGTAGCCCTCCACCACTGATCCACAGCATCCTTGAGCTAAAACACTGCGATCCGGACCCACTTCTCTGCTGGACACTTGATCCCCTCTAGGATCTTCTCTACTTCTAGGAACCAAGCCTCACACTCCTTTGGTGTGCCTTACCCATCGAAAGTTAATGCACCTAGCTGGTAGAACTGCTTGACCCATGGATCTCCCTTCTCCTCATCCCTGCTACTACTACCGAAGGACTAGGCGAAACCCCACATCATCTTGTCAAGCTCTCGTCGCATGCCTCTCCAAGCACTGTCCTCTCCTATCTCAAAGTCGAGCACTAGAGCCTTGCCATGGCTAAGGCCTCGGCAAGACATCGTCCTAGCAACACAACAAGAAAAACACAACGACAAAAATCAGGTGCAAAACTCTCTACTGTGCAGTCTCATGGAGCCACTAGACCGAACATCACTAAGGTGGTCCACTAGGTGTAACCTTAGCTCTAATATCACTCTGTAACGGCTCGAACCCAAGCACGTTACTTAATTCATAGTATCAAAAGCAATTGCACTAATTACAACAATAATTAAATAACTGTAATTAAGACTCACCTCTAGGAAACAATGTACGGCTAGTAACTCCTACTCAAGCACCAAAACTAGACTGCACTCCAACCTACACTTGAAAACCAAACAAAGCATGCGTGAGTGACATCTAAGTCACCCAATGCGTGCTCTAAACACACACACAACAAAACTCAGCAAAAACTATAAAACACAGCTTTCGATTTATAAAACATGATCCTCTTTTGAAAATCCATTTCAAATATCGTTTTTCTTTTCCTTTAAAACACTTGGAAATCTATTTCCAAAACATGCCTTTTTCAAAACTCAAATTCACTTTTTCAATGTTTGGGATTTCTTCCTAAAACAATACTCTTTCCCAAAACTCATATTTCTTTCTTTTTATGCATTTTTAAAACCATTCTCATATCTCAAGAAATCCATATTCATGACTAGGTCCAGCCTAAAACACAATGCCTCATAGGGCTCAAAACCAAAACTACAAACATTAGCTGGTAACTAGTTAAACCACAATTCTTATTTATTTCTAGGATTTCAGGACCAAACGCAAGTCCAATCCTAGCCAAACCACATCTTTCCATTTTCACAAATCCACACACTTTTCTTACTAATTTCCACTTTTCTTATTGATGTTAACTTGATCAAGGATAACTAGGCACACAAGTAGTAGGTGAGGACACCATTTCTCCTACCTCCTTGCACTGTCGTGGTGAAGTTTCCCATGCGAGAGGACACTGCCCTGGCCAACTGGCCTCAATTTCTTTTCATATGCACGGGGATACATCTTTTTCTGATTTTCCATCGGTGACCCGAACACTTGCTTCATATAACAGGCTCAGCCTACACTGTCTTAAGATCGGTGACTACGGTCGTATCTGACAATTGATATCTTATCAATTTGTCGATGCCAACCCCTCGTTGTGCTAATCTGCCAACCACGGTCGTGTCTGACAATTGCTTTCTTGGAGTATCACTTTCCTTCCATATTGCCGACACCAACCCTCGTGATTCCACAATACATTATTATTATTTCATTTTCAAAACTCTTAGGTTTTCCTTTCAAAACCATTTTGATCTTATCCTTTTGTTGTAGGAATCTTTTCCGTGCAACACATGATCCTCTACTAGGGTCCCAACACTAAATCATTCCAAAATCATGTATTTAAAACCACAAATTGGGTCTCATGCCCAAAAACCACACTAAACCACACATTTAATCACTTTTATTCATTTTTAGGGCTTCAAACCCAAAACCATTTCTAAATTCACTTATTTGGACTCTATATTCTTCCCTGACATTTTCATGGGGGAAGAACCATTCACATATCCTCATTACCCATTTAAAACCATTTATTTCCATTTTTCATACTCATTTATTCATATAAGCCAGGGGATAAAATCGGTGGACCAAAATCTTTTTCGATACATCGAATTGTTTTGGTATACCGAAACCCCTTGTTTCGGTCGATTGGGTGTTTTTGGTCTACTGAGACCAAGGACCTGGTGGCATACTGATGGGAAATCGGTATGCCAAACCAAGTTCGGCATGCCGAAATCCCCATGTCCAGGATACTTCTCCTATTTACAACCCAAACGTTTGTCAGAATTGAGACCTCCAGCGGACCCAACAAACATATATCATAAAACGCAAATAAAACATGGAGTGTATACCCTTGAGTCTACTTCACAACACCTCAGACCACTCATCATTTCATTAAGCATGTTATTCACAATAAAATCATGAAGCCATGAAGCTCATTTTGAATTAATGTAGCATGCATACCCAAAACTCGTCTAAATCCACAAAAAAATCATCCTAACCTCATGATCTCTACATAAACACATCATACAATCCATTCCACACATTTCTATCATTTTTCCATGATTTGTCATGTTTTATTCATCATTTTCATGCATTATACACATTAATCTAGAAATACAAAACGAGAGAAGAAGAGGGGTCGCATACCTCCCACGGTACTCTGGCGACTTCCCCCACACTCCTGCAAAGCCTCCCCGTGCCCCCAACAAAGCCTTCCCATCAGCGACCCACGCGGACGAAGCTCTCCTCCTTTGATTGGCACACCACTCCTTCTTTCCCTATTTCTCTTTCGATTGGCCTCCCCTCCACCTTCTCCTCCCTTTTTATCTCCTCCTCCTCCCTCATCACGCCGACCACCAATCCCATCACCCTCATGTTGGAGGGGATGAGGAGGCACGGGTCGGGCTGTCGAGACATAGGTTCACGAGAGGAGAAATAAAAGAGAAGAAGAAGACAGGAACTCGTGAGCGAGAGAGAGAAAAAAAAAAGAAAAGAAAGAAAAGGAAAAGACAGACACGCAAACTGAGGCGACTATGCATCCTCATACCGAACCCCACATTGGTCCCCCAACACAAACAGGTGCACAAAAAGCCAACAAACCACCACATACACAAGAAACATTAGATTATCCATTAATAAACCATTTATACCATATTACAATTAATTACATGGTTTACAATTAAAATTGGATAATCAGACCCAAGTCTCAGTTTTCCTAGCATTTTTTTGCATTCGGTTTTCCCTGTCTTTTTGGTTTTAAAAGATTTAGTGGCGACTCCGTATCTTTTTGCCCTTATCTTTCTATTTTTGTTGTTTTCCCTTTTGATATTTACAAGTTGAGTGTCCTTCCTTGTATTCACCATCTTTTCCATGGCCAATATCGATTTTCGTCCGCTTTTCATCACACGAAGAGTCTGTTCTAGCATGGTCACAACTGCTTGGCACCGGGTATACGACACATTGTTTGCTTGTAGTTTTGTTGAGCCCTAGTTCAGGAAATCAGGCTCTGACCTAGAAGAGGTTGTGGTGTTGCAACAATGTGGTGTTGTATTTGGAGCAATTACTCTGTTGTTGGTCTAGAGGAGACCGTGGTGTTACACTAGTATGGCATTGTGTGTTGGAGCAGTGGCTCTGTGGCTTTGATGTTGTTGTTTAGGTTCGGAGAGGACCATGTTGTGTAGAGTAGAGGCTTTGTAGCTTGTGTTTTGTGGTTGTTGTGTGTGTTCTAAATGCTACAGAGAGCGTTCAGACACCTTAGCTTGTCTGATCTGCACATAGTGCATGGGATCAGTTTGTGTGCTTTAGTATGGCTTTTGTGCTTGATTTAGAAGAGTAGCCATTTCAAGTGTGCATAAAGGTTTTAAAAAAGCATGCACGTGGTTTTGAAAAGAGAAAAGAAAAGTATGGTTTTTAAAGACATGGTTTTGAGGTTTTGTTGCCAGTTACGCAATAGTGGATTGCCCTATTGCGGTGTTGCGGCACTTAGGTGAGATGCCTGTGCTTGTTTGTGTGGGACCTAGTTACACCTACTTCCATGGTGTGGTATTCCGAGTTGTTAGGTAGAGTCTATGATGGGTGACCATTTTAAGTGATCACTCATGTCTACTTTGGTTTTGGTGTTTTCGTAGGTGCAAGATAGGAACTAGTTTTAGCTAGTACACATAGGAAGAGTCACGCTACCACACATCAGGGATTTTGGTGAGTTTGTAGTTTAGCTTTATTTTACTTATTTATTTCTACAAAGTGTACTTAGACCTAGCTATATAATTAGCATAATTGTAATTGAAATAAAAAGATAAAAATAAAAATGAAAATGTAGTTAATCTTGAGTGGTAGTGTGACCATGTCGATGGAGTTGACTAGCAGGGTTAGGTGTGAAAACTAGACTTGTGAACCGATAAGGATGCAGTAAAGATGGTGAATCCGAAGAAGGATTCTCGACTCAAAAACACTGATACTCAACTCAAAAACACTGATAAGAAGCAATGGAAGGATATGGAATGAAAAGGGAGTTGCCACCTAGTCTATTGGAATCGGAAGACGAGGAAAACCAATGAAATAAAGTAAATGCGATAAAACTGATGAAAAATGTGTGAAAAGTAGAAATTTGTGCCAATGGATGCATCACTTTTGGTCATTGCATACCAAAGAACGTGTAATGACTCCTGTTATACATGGGAAAGGTGTTAGGCATCCCTAAACACCCAAAAATTGGTCTTTCTTAGTTAACCGCTTGCAAAAATGGCCAATGTAAGCAAATGATGTGTGCCTTAGGGCAAAATGCAAGATGCCATGCTAGGATGCAGTAAAATACACTTTGGAAACAATACAGGAGAAAGAAAATCATATAAGAGTCAAACAAAATCGTTAACAAATGATTTGTAAACTATCTGAACCTCTAGAAAGTCGCATCGCGTATTAATGCAGGGGTGTAATGCTAGATCTATTCACCAAGGATGTGCACTACTACGACCCACTGGCAAATCGCGCTAGCCATTTTACAGTTCAAGGAAAAAGAACTTCATCACCCAATTCAGCTCAATAAAACGATGAAATAAATCAAAGAAAAGTCTAATAAGCAAGAACACTATAATAGGAAGACAATGGAGTAATCAAAACGTGTAGTGACCCTCTGGATCTCTCCACCCACCTAGCTCACTAGAGTTCTACCTGAACTAAGCTCTCCAGCCATGGTAGAGGCCGGTGAGCTTCTTTTAGGATCGGCAAGGTGTAAGAGGTGGAAGGAGGGCCAAGAAATGCAATAAGGATTCAATGTGAATTAGTAAACAATGCAGCTCATCCTTGCCCAACTCAGTGGACGCAACGTCTGTCCGTCACGGGAAGAGATGGCCAGTGAGGATGAACAACAATGAACATCATGTCCTCATCACAATGGGTGGACAAGATAATGTGGCAACATACGAGACTCAGAATTAATGGCTACCTCACCCAAAGACACATGTAATGTAGTGACGATAAAGATGAAAATCTGGTGAGAAAGAAACAATGGAAAATTCAGATAGGAAAACACACAAGCAAACCAAGCTCATGCAAGAGAAAAGCTACTAGAGCAATCTAGTAGACTTACGTGTGGAGGATGGATGTGAATTACCTCCACTAGAGGTGGGTGTTGCTCTATTACGTTCATGCTTGCCGGCGACAGGTTTTGATGTGATCAACAACGGGAGTGGGTGCTCTGGCTTCTAGAATGGCTCACACAAAGGCTCAAGACATAGGTGGATTGGTGTGGGTTGAGGCTTAGACGGGAGTCACTTGAGTTGGACGAGATTAGTGGATACTTGGATTCAGGTGTCGTCGAAGAATTCCGACTATGGGTGGCTCGAGCTCTAGATAGTGAAGGATCTTAGGGAGCTTAAGCAAGAGAGATGAGAGTCCAGAGTGCAAAAGCCAGAGAGCAAGAGTGAGAGCTAGAGAGAGCCTTCTCATTGGTGTAGAGGTCGTTATATAGGAGAAGGAGCTCGATAATGACTGTCTCAAGCTCAATGACTATGATCAAATTCAAGTGGGTTTGATTGAGTTTTAGGTATGAGAATAGGAGTGAGATGGTTTTTGAAGAGTGTGGAACATTCCCAAATCCATGTGAGCCAATAATGACGTAGAATTCAACGGTCTCGGGTGGTGGAATGTTCATTAAGCTCATCAACTAAAATGCTCTAAAACAAGGCACATCGCCGAATCTTTGCACCATTGTCCTCTGCTAGACATACACGCTCTGAGTACCCACTAGGATGTCCCACTCCAAAGGCTCTCCCTGAAGTCACGTTTTAAAGTCGTGCATGACCTAGTGATGGGTCTAGCCCTCAGATTTTGGACCTGTTCCTCAATCTCTTAGGACCTTATGGAAACTATGGGTTGTGGTGAAAGAGGTTTTAAAGATTTGGATTATTTTGGGATGTTTAGTGGGATTTGGGGAAAAGTGAGTGAGCCATTCACAACCATGGTGCACCATTATCACATCACACCCTTTCCGAAGACTCCTAGTGAGTTCCTACAAAAAAAACCAAGATGTCTATAGATGCCTCTCCCTAAGCGAGGTCAAGGGTAATTGAGATCGATGTTCAGGGTTGATGAGACACCTCGCTCGTGTCCAGGGGAGAGAAAAGAGATGCTACTGAAATTAGTCACTTCTTCAGAGGATGCACCGAGAATTGCAACTCATTGCCGAAAAGTGAGTTGAAACGACAAAGTAAATGCTGAGAACAAAATAAGTTGCCAGACTTATTAACTGGATAGTTAAGGTTATCAGCCTGAAAGGGGGCATGGCAAGATATCGCACTTGCAAGGGAACAAGGGAGACATGTAAAGGATGTCATCCGAGTAGTTAGGGTTACCATCCTGAAAGACAAGGTGGATTCCATCTGTCCAGAGCAAAAAGCCAAGAGAGGGTCAAGACCTTGCCCTCTTGGTGCGAAGTCAACGAAGACATCCTAGACTTCGTCCTTTTGGAGCGAAGACATAAGAGAGGACAATCTAGACTTTGTCCATCCAGAATGAAAATCTAGAAGGAGAACAAACCAGACTTTATTCATCTAAAGTGAAGACCTAGAAGAGGAAGACTTCGTTCGACTGGAACGAAGTTGAAAAGCGAGGCAAGCTAGACTCCAATTGTCTAGAACGAAGATCCAGAAAAGCAATGACTTTGTCCAACTAGAGCGAAGTCAAAAGGAGAGCTAATTGGTCTCCGATCGTCGGGAATAGAGATCTAGAAAGGCGAGGACTTCATCCTAGCCAATTGAAGTCGAAAGGAGAGCTAAATTGGACTCCGACTATCTAGAGTAGAGATCTAGAAAAGGCAAGGACTTCCTTCGACCGGAGCGAAGTCAAAAAGAGAGCTAAACTGGACTTTGATCGTCTGGAGTAGAGATCCAAAAAAGACAAGGACTTCGTCTGACCAGAGTGAGGTCGAAAAACGTGAGCTGATCTGGACTCCAACCATCCAAAACGGAGATCCATAAAAGGCAAGGACTTCATTCGTCCAAAGCGAAGTCGAAAAGAGAGGTAAACTAGACTCTGACCATCTAGAACAAAGATCCAAAAAAGGCAAGGACTTCATCCAACCGGAGCAAAGTCGAAAAGAGATGGTTAATATGGACTCCAACCATCTAGAATGGAGATCCAGAGAAGGTAAGGACTTTGTTCGACTGGTGCAAAGTCAAAAAGTGAGCTCATTGGTCTGAGATCTAATGCACAATCCTACTACAACCGAACACAGTCTAGTGCTGATGTAAGTGCCTGATTTCTGCTGACTAGACTGGGTGATGTCCGTGTCATCTTGCACTGTTTTTAGGCAATGGGTCACTTCCCTGATGTTGTACATAAGCTGAGTTGACTGCCCTAGGATTTGCTTACTGTGACCATGCCCACCCAGGGATCCAGCGCGGAATCGCGCTAGAGGAAGGAGGCCACAGCCATGCCAAGATGGCGAAGGCACAAGATAGAATAAAACAAAAAAGAAAAGGAGTCGCCACTAGTCTTTTGAGGGAAAGACGAGGAAAACCACAAACAAATCACAAAAGTTGAATGCAAGAGATGCAAACATGAAGGCCAAATGTCCACAAACCAGAGGATGGGTAAGTCTTCTTATTACGCATGGAGAAGGTGTTAGGCACCCCCGTACACCCGAGAAACTCGGTCTTTCTAGTCTAATTCGCTTGCTAAAGGTTGGATGAATGCTTGCTAAGCCTAGATCGTGCTCTAATCATACAGATATGAATGCCAGGACAAGTTAGACGAATGTGCAAGATGGTATGCAAGAACTATGAAGAAACCCACATGAAATATTGAAATCATGAGAAACGACGCAACAAAGAAAATCACATGAAATGACTAGATTTTTGGCGAGAATGGCTCATAAAAATATATAGACCTCAAGAAAACCAAAAATGCGATCAAATAAAATCATCAGAATCCTAGAAAACATCGTGGGAGTCAAAATGGAAAAACTGCAAAGAAGTCCGTGTAAAACAAGTAAATTGTGACATGTGAAGAAATTCACATAAAATGACGGTGTTTTTTGGAAAAAACACTTCTGAAAACCATACTGATATCAAAAAGATAAAAAGTGGGGTCAGCCCAAGTCATCGGAATCATGGAAAAAAGTCACGAAAATCAAAAAGGGGAAATAATCCGCAAGTGGGCGAATGTGGGCCTTTCGATCAGTTAATGTATGCCCTTAGACAATGAAATCCAAATCAAATCGGAAAAATCTGAAATGTAAGAGTAAAGAAAATCAAATCGAATGTCAGGTAAGGGACTCCGAAAACAAAGTGAAGAAAAATCCAGGAAAGAAACAAATGAGATGCAGGCTTACTTAAAAAGGATGGACTAACACGCAAATATGATAAAAACTATGTAAAATGCATGAATGTGTACCTAAATGTGTAAAAGGTGTTAAGGAATGACTTAGACAAAGATTATCCAGGACTGAGCGCAAAAACTAACATACATGTGCATGAATAGGTGGCATAGGGGCAATTTGGTCATTTCAATGGCCAGATGTAATAAATGCATGTGTGGTGATGATGCATGGTCTGAGATATGCCAAAATGTATGCGAAATGTCAAGAAAGTGTTATTTTTGAGAAAACATGCAAAGGAAAAGGTCTTAAAAACAATAAAATGATGTAAATACAGTAACGAACAAACACAAAGATCAAAATGCAAAATTCACAAAAAGGGTAAAAACTTGGATTAAAATGCATTCTATGACTTCTATTCTAATGTGTAGATGATGGATCAAACGAAAATGTGGCACTGGGATGTGTGAGAATTGCACTTTGGTAATTTCCCAAAAACTCAAGGTATAATGTGTAAGATTTACACATAAGTGCAGATGTGATTAAAACATGAAACTAAGGATCAATTTACAATGCAAACATGATTTTTAAAGGACATCTATGATTAAATGCAAAATATGAAATGCAATAAGTGGAAAATATCGAAAATATGTGAGGAAACAATTAAAACCCTAAATGATGGATTTAAAATTAATCTAAGGGTCTGGATGCAAATTTTCTATGTTCTGGGATTGTATCTTAAGAACCCAAGGGACATCATACAAAATTATAGGGCTTAAATGTGATAAAAAATGGACTTTTGTGATGATCAATGTAATTAAGAAGTTTCTTAGGGTCAGGATGCAAATTTTACAAAGAAAAACTCATTTTTAAAAACTCTAGGGACTCAATGCAAAAGCTCAGAACTTAAATACAAAGAAAACATGATTTCAAGGGCTTAAGTGTTATAAAACATGCATGAATAGAACTGAAAGTGGAATTAAAGATTAGATTGGATAAAATGTGCAATATTTACAATGCAATGTTATAAAAAGGAGAATTCAGGGGTCAAAGAATAAATTCTTGGGACTTATTTGCAAAGAAAACATAAATGTGGTGGCTTAATCGTGAGAAAACATATATCTACAGAACTGAGACTGAAATTAAAATGAAATAAGATAGAAAATGCAATATTGACAGAAAAACTAAAGAAATGAAATTTTAATTAAAAGCTCAAGGACTAGGGCATAAATTCCTAGGATCTAATTGTAATGTTTTAAAACTAACAGGGGCTTTAAAATAAAACCTAAAAAAACTAACAGTCACCGCTGGTGATTCAAAGATCGCCGACGGTGACGGCCTGGGAGGTTCATCTAAGCCCTCTCAGAGGCTGATCAGAGATCAGAGGAGTGGAGAAGCTGGAGGAGGAATTGGGGGAGAGATCCATTGGTGGGGATCAGACTCCCAACGACTAGAGTGTGCCGTCTATCCCCCCTGTCAGCGTTCTTCTCCGACAACAGGGGCCTCCACTAGAGCGCCTTTGGAGCGGTGGCTTGGCGCGTCGGCAATCGAAGAAGCTCCGGGGCAGCACGGCAAGGCTTTGGGGAGTCACAGGTGAGGCTGAAACGGCCCGGGGGTGCTTTCCCCTTCGCTAGCTCCAGTGGAATGGACTGTTGATGTTAAGGAGACGTTGCAGCGGCAAAGGCAGTCTAGCAGAGGCCATAGGATCTTCGGAGGGCTGTAAGGGAGCTTCCGATGGTTGTGGTCTGGATCTAGCGTGATCGAAGCATCCTAGGAGACTCCATGGTGGAGGAGGTCGACGGCGGAGCAGCGGTGACGTCTTCAGGAGCTAGAGGGCCCTCCCTTGAGTGATAGGAACTCAGGGAGGAGGAGGAGGAAGAGGGGAGGAAAGAAGGAAAGGCCCATGGGGCCTTGCTAGGACCTAGGAGGCCTGAGGCCTCGCCGGTGGTGGTGAACCCACCACTGGAGGTAGGGAAAGGTAGCGCAGGGGCAATGGTCCCCGGTGACACGCGGCTTAGGAAGCGAGAATGGGCTAGAAGGAACTAACGACGATGATTTAAAGTTAAAAGAAAGGGGAGGATTACCTGACAGATGTTCTGGTTGTCTCTGGTGGCGACGATGGTGCTTTGGCAAACACTCTGGTTGTGGGGATCAGGGGCTTCTAAGGGCGAAACGTTGGTTGGAGAGGGTGCTCTGAAGGTGGGGGATTGCTAGGCCTCTTGTGGTTTGAGTGCTAGGGCTTTTCCAAGGCTGGAGCGCTGTTGGAGCAGAGGTCCCATATGTCGATAGCAGGCGGCTCTTTTAAACTCCAGTCCAGCCTTCTCCCACCGTTGATCTTCCTTCTCTGGGCCTAGACGCGTCGGATTGAGTGTGTAATGGAGGAGAAAGGTCTGGAGATCACGCGAGAGGAGGATTGAACGCCGGAGATCTCGGGAGTGACCACCGGAAATGGTGTCGGAGATGTCGTCGGAGAATCAAGGTCATCGGAATCATTTTTCTAGATTTATAAAGTTCGTGATTTAAGGGTTAATTGGGGTATTGGACCTATGACTGGGCTTGGCAATAGGCTTTGGTCTTTTGGGGTTTTTTTGTTTTAGTTTTAAGGTTTTGGTTTTTTTTTGTTTTAGGTTTTTAATTATTTTTTTGGATGATTTTAGTTTTAGGATTTTATGATTTAATTAAGACTTTGATTTTTAATTTTAAGTTTGATTAAGTGATTTTTTAGATTTTGTTATTTTAGGGTTTTGTGGTTTTAATTAGGGTTTTGGGTTTTAAATTTAGGTTTTTATGGTTTATTTTAGTGATTTTAATTTAGATTTTGGGTTTTAGTTTTAAGTTTAGTTTGGTGATTTAATTAGGACTTTTGGATTAAGGGTTTGAGTTTGTTTAAGTGATTAGGGTTTTTTGGGGGTTTTAATTGTTTTAGGGTTTTAATTGATTTTAAATTAGGGTTTTATTATTTTGGGGTTTTTCTGAATTTAAATGGATTAAAGTTTTATGTTTGAGTCTTAATTTGGATTTAATTGGTTTTTTTACTTGATTTAATTAGGGATTTAATTTAAAATTTTGGTTCACTTAGTTTTTTATTAGGTTTTTGACTTAGATTTTGATTTCATTGGTTTTGCTTGATTTTTGCTTGGATTAGGGTTTCTTTTTAAGTAGATTTAATTTTTTAATGGATTTTATTAAGTTTTACTTGATTAGGGTTTTAATTTGGATTTTAAATGGTTTTTTGACTTTAATTAGGGTTTTTATTTGATTAATTTGGATTTTAAGTGGATTTTATTTAATTTTGACTTTAATTAGGGTTTTTGTTTGATTAATTTGGATTTTAAGTGTTTTAAGTGGATTTATTTAATTTTGACTTTAATTAGGGTTTTTGTTTGATTAATTTGGATTTTATGTTTTTTAAATAAATTTTTTTTGGTTTTAATTCTTAATTATTGTTTTTTGCTTTCATTAGGTTAGAGTGGACTAGTGTGGGCTTAGGTGGGTTTGAGGGTTTAGTTGGAGTTAGGGTTTAGGGTTTTAGGTTTGAAAATTAGGGTTTTGGTGATTGCAACCAGAGCGTCTTTCTAGAGGAGCCTACTGCCAAGTGACTTCAAAATCGGGGTGTCTATAGATGCTCCTCCCTAAGCGAGGTCGAGGGAATCGAGATCGATGCTCAGGGTTGACAAGACACCCCGGCTATGTCCACGGGAGAGTGGTATTTGCTGTGGGGCCATGAGCCACTTATTCAGCTGATGCCCCGAAAAGTCATGATTCATGGTCCGTGCATGATGCTAATGCAAAAGATGACCCTAATGCTGGGTGATGCATGAGGGCGATGTTGATGAAGAGTGGGTAGCTCAGCTCACGGAGGGGTGCGTGAGGGATTTCCTGACTCGTGCCAAGGGATGCCTGGACAAGGCTGTCGAGCTCGTCGCACGATAGGGGAAACTTGGCAAATGACAGATCTTTCAGCCCATGAGGATGCATGGCAAGATATCAGACTTGCCGACCAGAGATAGACTAATGATGGATGTCAACCGGATAGTTTGGGGGTATCAGCCCGCTCCTAACAGTGTGACAGTTGTCGACTGGATAGTTTGGTGTATCAGCCCGCTCCTGACAGGTTAACGGTTGCCAACTGGATAGTTCAAGGTATCAGCCCTATGGTGAGTTGACGGACTCATTGCTGGATAGTTAGGGTTATCAGCCCGATGGTAAGTTGATGGACTCATTGCCAGATAGTTAGGGCTATCAGCCCGATGATGAGTTAACGAACTCGTCAGCGGATAGTTAAGGTTATCAGCCTAGGGGAAGATAAAGTAAGTAGCACCAAGATTCATCCAACTGGAGCGAACCTAGGATGGGACCATCTAGGCCTTGCCCAGTCTAGAAGAGGATAGAAATGGCACTTGTTCGACTTGAACAAGTCCCAACAAGATAGATTGAGTTCCGCCCCAACTGTTACAGAAACCTAAGATGGCATTGTTTGTCTAGGTCTGGGCAACAAAATGATATTCCTGACTAATAGCTAGGAAGACCCCACCGCCAAGTCGGCAGGCAAAAAAGGGGCAGCAGTTTGAAGCAATTGAGCACACATTATTGAAATGGCAATTCCCTGTCAATCACAATCATCCAAACAAGCTGGCAAAAGTGTCCCAATGAATTTATTATAGCAATCAAATATAATGATGTGATTACACTTATTTTCAGCCTGTAGTGAACAAATAGCATAAAACAAGTGTCAAAAGTCTGTATCATCCCTGGTCCTCTTAGAGCCTCTTGCTATTGGAAATAGTGTAGGACTTGGAACTTCTCCACAGATTGGCTAGGTTTCCTCCACTTCGGTTTCGTGGTCAGCTGAACAACTCTTCCCTTCTATGACTGCAAGGTCGCTCAATCGAATGGAGCCAAAAAGTAGGTGTGATGGTTCCTTTGTCGCCGCGTAAGAGCTCAAGGGGTACTCCAAGAATCGAGCTGGTATCGGTCCTTGAGCAAAGGAGTCTTGTTGGTAACCAAACTACCGCATCACATGGATTGGATGATATTTGACACCACCAGTCAGCGCCAGGAGGATGATAAGCTTCATGTCGGTATCATTGAAGAAAGCATCAAAGTTGTGAGTTACCGAAGGAATGATGTGCCATGTCACCTTGTCTTCTGTCAACCTCTCTAGTCGCTCATACTCCTTGCGAACTGATGTGAGGGTGCGAGCATGACCACTTTGGCAATAAGATTCAAAGGCTGACCGTTGAGGGCGTACGACCTCTACACCTAGATGAGCAGCCAACCATACTTGTACAAAGGCTCCACAACCATAGAAATGTCGACAACATCGCAATGACCGGTCTAGGGCCTAGTAAGTCTCTGCCAGGATAACGGAGGCCAGGTCTATCTGACGGGTTATCACCGCCACAGCAATCTCTGCAACCTCGATGTTCACGACTGTCTGGCCATGGCTAAACACTAGCTCACTTAAAAAGCGGACGACGAAACCTCTCAGCCACAACTCATCACCCAAGGAGGTGCGCATCTCAACTACCTTGTCAAAGTAAGTCAGTTGTAGCATAGGAGATTGCCCATCAGTACCGTTTAATTGACGACCACAATTGCCGGTCAACAAGCCAATCAGTTCACTCAGCACAGAAGAGTATCCGTCTCGCCACATAAATACAGTGGGCCCAAGGAACTTTGGTAGACAGCACACCTGACGGACCTCTTCCAAAGTAAGAGTTAACTCAATTCTTTCGAAGCGGAATGTGTGGTTTGCAAGCTTCCAAAACCGGACGGTTGCACATAAGAAGTAACGGGAGACCTCCACATTTGCAATGTCTAAGAATTTTGAGGAGATTCCCCAAGCCCGTAGCTTGTCACAATCACCATTTGTTAACTTTCTGATCCACGCCTGGAGAACGTCTAAGCAACTCACCAGTATGACCATCGTAGGAAAACCCATGGCCAATAGGGGAGTCGCGGCCGCTTTTGATTCAAATCTGCAGAACATTGTTAAAGAATATTCAGAATGATAAATCACTTTGTTCAGTGCACGCAATATTTCATACAGTCCAATGTAGGTAGAAAAGCCATAAACTGTTGTGGAATGTTGAGTCATATGTTAGTAGCCACTCTGAAACTATGCAAAGGAGACTGCTAGAGAAAGCTAACATGCCTGCTGCCTAAGTAAGTGAGGTTGCCTGGTGATGAGTTGACAGACTCATCATCAAATAGTTAGGGTTATCAGCCCTGTGATGAGTTCACGGACTTATCACTGGATAGTTAGGGTTATCAGCCCAAGGATAAGGATTGGTCCTCGGATACAAGAAACCAACAACTCGAACCTCCTCCAGTCTTAGAGGAGTTACGAGAAAAAGGGATGGGAGTTGTTCCTAGGATACAAGAAAATAGTGACTCGGTTCTCCTTCGGACTTAGAGGAGTCGCGAGAAAAGGATAAATGTTCGTCCTAAGATTCAAGGAAACAACGACTCGGATCTCCTCTGGACTTAGAGTAGTTGCGAGAGAGAAGGACGAAGGTTGTTCCTAGGACACAAGGAAATAGCGACTCAGATCTCCTTTGGACTTAGAGGGGTCGCGAGAAAAGGATAAATGTTGTTCCTAGGACACAAGAAACCAGCGACTCGGATCTCCTCTGGATTTAGAGAAGTTGCAAGAGAGAAGGACGAAGGTTGTTCCTAGGATACAATGAAATAGCGACTCGGATCTCCTTCGAACTTAGAGGAGTCACGAGAAAAGGATAAATGCTGGTCCTAGGACATAAGGAAATAGCAACTCGGATCTCCTCCAGACTTAGAGGAGTTGCGAGAAAATGATAAATGCCGGTCCTAGGACACAAAGAACCAGCGGCTTGGATCTCCACTGGGATCAGAGGAGTCACGATGAAAGGGATAAAGGTTGTTCCTAGGATATAAGGAAACAGCGACTCGAATCTCCACTGGGCTTAGAGGAGTCTCGAGGAAAGGATAAATGATGTTCCTAGGATACAAGGAAACAGCGACTCGGATCTCCACTAGGCTTAAAGGAGTCTCGAGGAAAGGATAAATGTTGTTCCTAGGACACAAGGAAACAACGACTCGGATCTCCACTAGGCTTAGAGGAGTCTCGAGGAAAGGATAATTGTTGGTCATAGGATACAAGGAACCAGCGACTCGGATCTCCACTGGGCTTAGAGGAGTCGTGAGGAAAGGATAATTGCCAGTCCTAGGACATAAGGAACCAGCGATTTGGATCTCCACGGGATCAGAGGAGTCGCGAGGAAAGGGATAAAAACTATTCCTAGGACACAACGAAACAGCGACTCGGATCTCCACTAGGATCAGAGAAGTCACGAGAAAAGGGATAAGGGTTGTTCCTAGGACACAAGGAAACAGCGACTCAGATCTCCACTGGGATCAGAGGAGTCTCAAGAAAAGGATAAATGCTATATGCAACTTGCTTGCTAGCTAGGAGGCTTGTTCTCTCAATAGCTTGCCCGCTTCACTGTGTGACTGCTTCGCCTGTTCACTTAATGTTATTGGTGCTGTAGGACGATGATGGTTGATCTAGATAAACCGTTGCTCAGATTCTGCACTGATGCAAGGAGCTTGGCTTGATCAGGGTTTCACGAGGGCATTGTTTCCTCCTCGAATAAGATGGACCTACTGGATGATTTCTGACAACTCTCTGGGATTATTGTCGTGTTGCCGATTGACTTCTGGAGAGTTCCTCTTTGGCACTGGATTGTTGACTATGCACTTGCTTGCTGACTAGGAGAGTACTGACATTCTGACTTGTTTTGATCTCAGAGGCTTATGGCTATCGTTGTCCTCGTGTTTGCACTCGAGTTATGGAGCAGACAACATGCTCTGGACAGCGGTACTGTCCCAAGAAGGGTCAACCAACAGGACAGCTGACATGCCCCTAGTTGATGGAGAAGGCAATCACCATAAAGGCAGTTGACATGCCCCTGGTTTAGGACCCAGCGAGACCTTGCAAAGTGGAGAAATGAGAATGCATGTAGGAATGATAGTGTTATGTTGTATCATCCCTCAAGATTTGGAATGTTAATGATGCCTGCTATGAGAAGAGGGGAAGATCTCGAGTCACAAGACACTACTCAGATTTCTAGGCTATTGGTGGCTCTCCGAGATGGATGATTTAGTGGGTTTGGCTCCTTAATCATTTTTCTTGCATTTTTACCCTGAAATTCCACTGAATTGTTTTAAATGCATGCTTTAGTGGTAAAATTGCATTTTGACCCCTAGGAAACTTCATTTTGACTAGGATTGCACACATTTGCACATTTGACCCCAGATTTCCTCATAATTGCATAGAATGTGTTTTCCTATGTATTTTTGATGACTTGGGCTTCAGAAATTCAATTTTCCTTGGAATTTGGGCTTTTTGCACAAAACTCCCTAGAGTTTTCATATTTGCACTCACACTTGCATTTTGCATATCTTTTCACATCTTTCCACACAAGTTTTCTTGTCTTTTCTGCTTGGCTTTGTGCACGCTTTTCCTAGCTCGTTTCTAGTTTTGTTTTTTCATCGTTTCTCGGATTTTTCCCCGATTTTCGCCTTTAGATTTGTTTTGGTTTTCCATCGCCCGAGGGCGTACATTAAAAGGCTTGTCAAAGCTAACATGGTCCCAGAATGAGGATTATTTTCCCCTTTTTTGATTTTCTCGGATCTATCCAAATTTCTACTATTTTGCGAGACGCTTTTTGAGAACTTTTCGATTTTCACGATTTTCCTCATCGCCCAAGGGCGTACAGTAAAGCGACATTCTCAATGCCTACATTTGTCCCTCGGATTAGCATTTTCAATCATCTTCATGCATGAGCATATAAAATAAGCAAGCATACATTTAGCAGACCATTGACAATAGGGAAACCTAGAAAGACCAAGTTTTCTCGGGTGCATGGGGGTGCCTAACCCCTTCCCCATGTGTAACCGGAATCCTTACCTTTTCTCTGGCCCGCATTCATTTGTGCATTATCCATTAGGCACGGAGCACATGCATACATTCTGCATCTTATTTGCTTCTCGATTTTCTTGTGTTTTTTGGTTTTCCTCGTCTTTCCATTAAAAGACTAGGTGGCGACTCCTTTTCTTATCCTTTTTATCTTCCCTTGGTGTTTCTGGGTCTAGTCTCTTCCTCCGGATTCACCATCTCCGCCGTGACCGTATCGGGTCTCCTCGTGTGTTTCCGTACACTGAGTAGTAGGAGAGCCGCGCAAGGGTTCCACCGACATGGTCACAGGAACTGGCGACTCCGCTAGGGATCGAACCCAGAATCTCTGGTTTTCATTCTGGTTTCCCTACTTGTCTTTGGTCTGTTTACATTATGCTTGCTTGCTTGTTCTGTTACTTGTACATATTTGACTGAACATGCCTTTTTTGCTTTCTTTACACTATTGCTATGCCACCGCACATGCACATGACTTAATTCATGC
>JAMKQA010031646.1:0-28751 GCA_024699735.1 Posidonia australis
TTTGTAATGTTATTTGACCTTTTGTATGATTCAAATTTATATTTTGAGAGATATTTGATTGAGTTTTAAGTTAATAATTATGAAATTATCAATGTCTGTTTTCCTTTGAAATCCGTTGATAAGCACAAACACTTATATTCTAGTTTCCTTTGTTTTCCTGAATAGACACAAACAATAGGAAATTTGATCAACAGGAAATCAGTTTCTCTTACTTTCCATTTTCTGGAAAATCCTGTTGACTCTGGAATTCTATTTCCTGTAAAATTTTGTACACAAAGAACCCTTAGTTTCACTATTTACTCCCTTCTAGTAAAGCCTATAGATCCAACAGCATCTTCTACATCTCCTTATACCTCTTCTGTTTGCATAGATGTATCTTGAAATGATGTTGGCAATGTGACCACTATATTAATCTATGCTAATGTTGGTACCGTCCCGACCTACATACCTTCGGTTTTTGTAATTATTTCGTTAATCCCGTCACATTCATAGTTGTCTAGCAAATCATCAGTGCCATCTTTTTCCACGTCAAGGTTGTTTGGTGGTTAAACTTCTTTATCAGCTACTCTCTTTTCTTCCTGTTTGTTGACCTTGTTTGCTATCAACTACTGTTCTAACTCTCTTAAAGGTTTTCCATCCTTTGTTTTTGGCAAAAATTTCAATGTACCTTGTCGTTGTTTTTTAATAGGTTGTGTCCCTGGTATTACTCTTTCAAACTAGACCTCCCTGATCAATCCCCTTTTTCATTGCCAACGACAAAACTGGATTTTGGTCATACTGCATGTGTCTTTGATCCTGCCTCCATTACTCTTAGATGAATGTCTAGGTAATGTCCTCCACCCACTGTCTAATGCCATCCTTGAATGAATGCTACGCAACTTGAATAAGCCTGGCAAAATACCTGGGACTATTCCACTAGATTTCAGCTCCTAAACCTACCTATCTTCTCACCTGAGCCATACATCCATGGTGGTATCCTTCCTTCATAAGAATCACAAAGCCCGCGAAACTAAGATAAGTATCAATCCTCTTGATTTAGAACTCCTGGCTGGGAAACTGACAACTGTTCATGTACCAGCAATCAACCACCCCTTTTATTATCTAAGCAAACATCTGGTAATCCTTTGTTAGATACCATGACCACCAGTCTTTGTTTCTCCTTTTGTGTGTGGAGCATATTCATAATCTTTTTTGCTTTGCATAGTCTCTCTTTTGCTTTGTGTGTAGTTTCAGTGCATTTTGGGTTCAATGATTTGCCTATTCTATTGTCATACATCCGTTCACATTTGGAATACAGCTTGATCCATGTGAACCTATTATCTTCTTATTTTTCCATTTTGGAAACCACCTTTGCAGGTTTGACATGAATTAAGTTTTTTGTCATTCGCTTGTGGTGGTTCTCTTGCACCTCAACAGCCAATTTGGCAACAAAAATGACACTTGCCATGTTTACCTGCACTGAAGGAAAAGGATCAGCTGCATCAATTTCAAGCATATTACTTTCGACGGTTGCAAATTGCAATTGTCCTTTGTTAATTGCTTCCTGTATGACTCGTTGGAAAACCATACAATTATTAGTATCACAAGTCCATGGATGGTGCCATTTACCGTATTTGCACATTTTTTAATTCATCTAATGAGGGTAAGTTATGATTGGCAGGAAGCATAATTTGTTTATCACACAACAAAAGGTTGAATATCTAATTCACCTTAGATATGTCGAACATGAATTGTTTGATTTTAGTAGTTATTTTTCCTAATTTTAGATTGTTTGATTTTAGGGTTACCCTTCATTATTTGACTATAGTCATACTCGATGAAGTTGGCGAAGCATCTGCAACATATTATCCTAAAACGAGGTGTAAATGCTAACAATGGCTCATTGATTTGTTCCCTAATCATCATTAAGCTTGCAACTTCTATTTCTGGCTTTTGTCTAGTGAAATGGTCATGAAACATGTTTTCCATTTCCTACCGGTTGCAAATAGAATTTTCTGGTAAATTTGCATACTAATGAAAAGCTACCCTTATCAATGAGTTTGGGAATAGTCTTAACTTGTGGTGATCACTACGACTAAGTTTGCCACACTAGATTGTAAATCGTCCTATGTGTTCAATGGTGAACTAACCCTCATCTCTGGAGAATAACTTATATTTCCTGACTTTGTGACATCTTGGGAACTCATATTGAGCGTCCATCCACATGGGATATGGGTTGCGAAATGGCACTCTGTTTGCACCAACGTTTGCATAACCTAAACGTCTCCATAATCCGGGCAATTCATCTCTGGCTGGTCTTCCTTCATGTTGCATTTGGACATTCAACGTAGTAGGTGCCCTGTCATTTTGATTCCTAGGTCCATGACGGAAATCTCTAACATACTGCAGGTTGTTTGTGAAGTTCAACGAGGGGTAATTCCCTATGTTACCGTTTGGATTATAACCATGAGGACCTACGTTGTGCATTCGATTATTATATCATTGAAAACTATATTGAAAGTTCGGTCCATTCGCACCTGCATAATGGAGTCCATGCCCTGCATTCTACTGGCTTACCCTATGTGGACTACCCACATTCACTTGGGTTGACCATGATGGGCCTGGTTCACTGAACTTTTGACTGTTTGGTGAAGCTCGATTACTTCGAACTCTCACTAATCCCAAACCACATGGGTCCTGTGATAGTCTAAGATTATCTTGAACAAGGTTTTTACCCCTATATGATCCCTTCAATGCCGTTAATATAGCAACCAATGCCATGTAGTAAAGGTATTCTAAATCAAAACCTAAACCCAACCAACGATGGGTCTAGGTTGACCCCAACCCAACCTATTCTATTGTATGGGTCTGGTTCAGTTGACCCAAGCTATGTAAGATTTTTTTTTCCCTATCATTTTAATTCTAAATTTTGTAATTCAAGCCCATTAAGTTAAAGTATTGCAATTTCAATGTCAAAGATACAATAACCTACATTCTAGTTGCATTCATATCTTAATAATACTATTGTATACATTAAATTAAATATGTAAAAAAAATCAAACTACATTCATGAGTAATACTTAATAATTCATCAATTCACCATAATATTCAATAATTAAGTTTAATAGTTCCTCTTTCACTATATTAAATTAATCAATCATATATATTGCAAATGGAAAAATAAAGAGGAAGAACACGAGATGGTGGGATTGATGGCATTGGGAACTTGGAATGAGAAGAAAAACCAAAACTATTAAAATAACAATAATAATAACTAATTTCAAATTTATTATGGAGGAAAAAACTAAACCATTGAAAAATTAAAAAAAAAACCCTTGAATATGGAAAAAACCTAAATGGGTTCAACGGGTTATGTTGGGTTTAAATCCTAGATCCAAATGCGAGTTGTTTGTAGATTGGATTCGCGTCAGGTTGAATCCATTAATCCTTGATCTGGTTCAGGTTAAGTTGGACCCAAATAGGTCCAATCCAGGTTGCATTAACGGGTTTAGATTTTTTGACATTCCTAACTCAAATGAAGTCATATTTTATTGTTTATTTCTTTAATTGCCGTCCATTTGCAAAACGACATTCTTCTACAACTAATCTTAGGTTAAAATTGACATGTTTCGAGGATCTACTCCATTTTCCATATTTAAGAATCACTCCCCTGTTACGAGAGTTTGAACTCTAGAAGGCTCGAAAACATTTGCATATGGTAATTCCAACACCAAATCATATACGTGATGACGTAACACCTATATGAATCTGATGTCACTTATTGACATGGTATCTAACTCGTACAAAATGATAGATAGATTGTGACATCAAAAAAACCAGATCGTATCATACATGAAATTAGTTTGACTTGCTAGGATACCAAATGGTATGAGATCATTGTATCATCTGGTATCATAGTCAGATAATCTCGCAGCATCAATGATACAAGTTGGTATTATTGTTATACAGTGTAGGAATATTAGTAAACACGAGTCAACCTCCAAAAGACTCCTACTGTTTTAGGAGCTAGTGAGACAAAAGACATTAAAATTAAAATGGGTGAAAGCTCCCAAGTTGTTGGACTTCACACAAAGCGGCGCTGATACACCAAAATCATCATTCACCAAGGCCTAAAAGTGGAAGTGCATCGAACAATTATAAATCCCACTACACTTCTCGTCAAAGGCCCAAAGACCTCCCTACTCGCACCTCCATCTCCCCTCTTCTCCGAGGGGGATCGATGGAGGAGAGCAAACCACCACCCTCTACCTACGCGAAGAGGCTCCTGCTGTCGTCCCTCTCGGCGTCGGTGGCGGAGACCTCCACCTTCCCCATCGACATTGTCAAGACGAGACTGCAGCTCCACAACTCCACCACCGCCGCCGCCGGAAGCGCAACCAACGCCTTCCGCGTGGCACGGGACATATGGAGGAGGGAAGGCGGCTGCGGGGACGGCAGTTCGAGAGGGGTTTCGGGGTTTTACAAGGGTCTGCCCCCTGCCATACTACGGCACCTCCTCTACACTCCCGTTCGGATCGTAGGGTACGAGTACCTCAAAGGTAGAAGCGGCGGCAGCAATGGTTCTTCTGCCCCCGCCAATGACTCTCTCTTTAGAAAGGCGATCTGCGGTGGTGTTTCTGGTGTTGTGGCGCAGGTGATGCGTTTTTTTTATTGTCGCATTGGTTCCAGTTTTTCGGGGGAAATTGTTACTCGTTCTCACTTTTATCGCAATTTCTGTGGTCGATTGCTAGCAATAGTGTCGTGAATTCCTGGTTCCAGTTTAAGAAGTATCCAAATGTGCTTTAGTCACATCAACTTTTCACTGATCCCACCAGCATGTGATACTCACGCTTCAGGTTCTGGTCATCCTCTGACATCTGAAAGCATTCACAGGAGAAAGAATTCTGAGTTCAGAATTCACTCAGAAAGAAAGAGCAGTATACAGAGGAAGAAGAAGAAGAGATGACAGCCTGAACAAGATATTTTCCATTTCATAGCTTTGATGAGGATTACATGGTTTTAGTAGTCCAATCTGACAAGGCATAATAACCCAACGAATCGTACAACAACTTTAACAACCGGGTGTTACTCATAACTAACTGATTAGCTACTGTTACATTGCCATGTCTGACAGAACCCAATAACAAATTCTATCACCCGCCCTCAAACTGAGGTAGGTGTTGATGGGAATCAACAACACTCAGTTTGGACACCAAATACTGAAGACGTCTAGGATGAACACCTTTGGTAAACAGGTCAGCAACCTGATCAGTGGTATTAATATAATTGATTTTAAGGGATCTATCAGCAATCTTCTGTCGAATGAAGTGAACTTCCACTTCAATATGTTTTGTTCGGCCATGAAAAATAGGATTTTGAGTTGGCTGAGATATTATCACACCACAGCACTGGAGGAGAAGAACTGCTACAGTGGAGCTCTGTTTGCAGCGATTGAACCCAACTGAGTTCAGTTGCTGCTTGTGCATGACTCCGATACTCAGCTTCAGTGGATGATCTGGCAACCACAGATTGTTTCCGAGAACACCAATTATTGGATTAGAACCAAGAAAAACACAGAAACCATGAGTAAATTTTCTATCAGTTGGACAGCCAACCCAATCAGCATCGCAGAAGGCCTGAAGATGGAAACCACTTGTGGCTATGAAAAGTTTAGTTTCAATTGTTCCTTTGAGATATCTCAGTATCCTTTTGACAGCAGATAAATGGATATCAGTAGGAGACTGCAAAAATTGGCATACCTGATTCACAGCAAACGTGATATCAGGTCTTGTAAGGGTTAAATATTGTAAGGCTCCAACAATACTTAGATAGTACGTAAGGTCTTTCAAGAGTATGCCTTCGAATTTGGACAGCTTCTTGATTCTGGTAGGAGAAGCAACAGGCTTACTGCCACCCATATCAGTCTTATTAAGAAGCTCCATAATATATTTGGATTGTGATAGAGTTAGACCATTCTTTGTTTGGGAGATAGAGATGCCAAGAAAATAAGAAAGTGACCCCAAATCTTTCATCTTAAACTCTGAATTTAAGGTACCAAGTAGCTTAGATACAAAGCTGTTATTGTTGCTTGTAAGAATAATGTCGTCAACATACAATAGCAGATATGCTGTGATGCTGTTTTGATGATATACAAATAATGATGGATCAGAGACTGACATTTGAAACCCAAGTTCTTGTAGTTTGGAAGAAAACTTGGTATACCAGGAACGAGGAGCTTGCCTTAATCCATAGATGGATTTCTTCATCTTGCAGACAAAGGTATTCTTTGATGAATCAACGTAACCCTGTGGTTGCTCCATGTAGACATTCTCCTGAAGGTTACCATGAAGAAAAGCACATTCGACATCCAGCTGCTTAAGTGTCCAATTCTTACTTACAGCAATTGCAAGCACAATTCGAATAGTAGGATGTTTTACAACAGGGCTAAATGTTTCAATAAAGTCAACTCCTGGTTGTTGATGAAAACCTTTTGCAACCAGGCAAGCTTTGTGTTTATTTAAGCTTCCATCTGAATTTAGTTTGGTGCGATATACCCATTTGCAACCCACAACATTCATCCCTTGTTGGAAAGGTACTAAGTCCCAAGTTTGCTGCTCTTGAAAAGAATTAAACTCAGAGTCCATTGCTACTCTCCAGTGCAAATGCTTAGATGCTTGAGAATAGGAAGTAGGAGTAGAAGTGAACTCAGAGATCAAGGCACAAGGAAGCTGATGTTTAGTAGTGAGGAAAACTTTTTTCTTGTAAATACCAGACTTAGATCGAGTTTGCATAGGATGAACAGATATAGATTTAACACCATTACTGGGTTCACCAGCAGAGAATTCAGATATGGGAGGAGACTCACCAGAAACAGAGGTTGTGCTATTGGTTGCTTCATCAACAGAAGACTCAAATATAGGAAGAGAAGTAGAGTTCATATTTGCAGAGGAAAACTCAGAAACAGAAAGAGAGTTGGAATTATTGTGAGGGATAGGAGATTGACTAGACACAGGTGTGACCCATATAGCAGAAGACTCAATAGGTGTGGACTCAACAGATGAAGGTGCTTGAGATTTGGAAACCATTGTTAGATGTGAGAAAGGAAAAGCACTTTCAACAAACTTAACATGTCTTGACAAATAAACTTTCCCTGAAGACGGAGACCAACACTTATAGCCCTTATGCTGTTGACCATACCCAAGAAAGATGCATTCATCACTTCTAAAATTAAGCTTGCCTGTTGTATAAGGTCTGAGCAGAGGAAAACATTTACAACCAAAAGGTTTTAAGAAGTAATAATCAGGTTGTCGATGAAATAGTTTCTGATAAGGAGAAAGAGTATTGTTGTCAACAATAGGAAGTCTATTTATGAGATAAATGGTTGTGTGAAAAGCTTCTACCTACAGAGTTTTAGGAAGATGTGACTGTGCTAGTAGAGTCAATGCAGTTTCAACTAAATGTCTATGTTTTCTTTCAACAACACCGTTTTGCTCAGGTATATAAGGACAGCTTTTCTGATGTTGAATACCTTTTTGTTGAAGAAAGGCAATTAACTTTTTACTAGAGAACTCACCACCACCATCAGTTCTTAGGATCTTGATAGCTGTTTGAAACTGATTGTGAAAAAATTAAGGAACTGAACAAGAACACTATAGAAATCAGACTTTTGTTTAATGGGAAACATCCAACTAAACCAAGTGAAGTCATCTACAAACAAAACATAATATCTGAACCCATTACAACTAGTGATAGGA
Organism: Posidonia australis; assembly: GCA_024699735.1. Lineage (NCBI taxonomy): Eukaryota > Viridiplantae > Streptophyta > Magnoliopsida > Alismatales > Posidoniaceae > Posidonia > Posidonia australis. Next base: position 7,734 of record JAMKQA010031646.1, read on the forward strand.
GATGGACCCCAAAGATCACAGTGTAGCATCTGAAGAGAAGCAGTGGTGCTACTGATTGAAACAGGAAAGGGTAACCTAGTACTTTTACCTAATTGACAGGAAGTGCACTCGGATAAAAGATAAGGAGAAGAACAAGGCAGATTCAGATTATTTAGAACAGTTGAAAGAAGAGAATGAGAGGGATGGCCAAGACGATGGTGCCAGAGCTGGGAAACAGCTTTGTTACTGAGAAAAGCACTTGGAGAAACAGAGGCTTGAGGTTTGTCTTTCTTGAGGGTGATTGGAAACATGTCTTCTTCAACTGGTCCTTGATGGAGAATGCGACCTGTGGTCTTGTCCTTGATCACAAAAAACTTATCATCAAATTGAAAGAAGCAAGAGTTATCTCGAGCAAATCTTCTTACAGATAAAAGATTGTAACTGGCATTAGGACAATGAAGAATATTATTCAGAGAAAATTTATTTTGTCCTAATAAAACAGATGAACTGCCAGTGCTTTTGATTAGAAGATGCTCACCATTACCCATCACAACTGAATCGGAGCCACCATATGCATCAACTAGAGATAAATTTCCAATATCAGATGAAATGTGATGAGATGCACCTGTGTTAGTATACCAGGCACTATCATTTGAAGACCCATGTTTCTGAGCCACCATAGCTACAAGTTTTTCAACTGGCTGCCGACTAATATAACTCATGTTTAGTCTCTGAAAACAATCAATAACTGAATGTCCAAGTCTCTGGCATATTTGACACGGAATTCTAGCAGGTTTAGTTGCAGTAGGTGTGGGCAGTAAAGAGGAAGACTGAGAGTTGGCATTTTGGGATTTGTCTTGCAAATTCCTGTTAGAAACACCTTTGAAATTTTGAGAGTAAGCTTTGTTGTTTTTGAATTGCCGTTTACCATGCGATTGCTGTTGTTGAGCAGCTAAAGCAATAACACTTTCAGTCGGAGTATCTTCAAGTAAGCTTAACTCTTCAGCAATCAACAATGAGTGCTGCTCCTCAGTAGTGATACATGTAGATCTGGCACGAACAGATGATGCAAAAGGTCTATACTCTGAGGGCAATCCATTTAGAATACAAACAAGAAGATCCACATCTGATACTGGAGATTTACTTGCAGCAAGCTGATCAGTTACAGTTTTGAATTGCTGCAAGTAAGAAGCCATAGATTGTGTCTTTTTTCGGATGTTGTAGAGCTGCTTTATCAGAGATAGGACATGAGCAATAGAAATTTGTCCAAATCTTTGAGAGAGTTTATCCCATACGTCTTTAGCATATTTAACACCAATTGTATATGAAAGTGCAGACAGAGAGAGTGTTGCATTAATCCAAGAAAAAAGAGACCGATCAATTACATACCAATCAATTACATACCAGGTATGAAACTCCGGCAAGCTAAGATCTGGTGGATTTTCTTCAATATGACTCATGAGATTTTGACTTTGCAAAATTGGTTCAAAGAGCGACTTCCACATCAGGTAATTTGTGCTATCAAGTTTGATCGGAATCAAACTGACTATATTGTTGATGACAAGCGGAGAAGAGGTTACCGAAGCTGAAGAAGTACCAGAGATGTTGCCGACAGCAGTTCCATTTGAGGATGAGGATGCCATAGCAACCAGGATCAAAGATGCAGCAACACTAGAAGGCGATTGATACCATGAAAGCATTCACAAGAGAAAGAATTCTGAGTTCAGAATTCACTCAGAAAGAAAGAGCAGTATACAGAGGAAGAAGAAGAAGAGATGACAGCCTGAACAAGATATTTTCCATTTCATAGCTTTGATGAGGATTACATGGTCTTTAGTAGTCGAATCTGACAAGGCATAATAACCCAATGAATCTTACAACAACTTTAACAACCGGGTGTTACTCATAACTAACTGATTAGCTTCTGTTACATTGCCATGTCTGACAGAACCCAATTACAAATTCTATCAACATCAACATGAGTCTCTAAAAAACGAACTATTTGATCTGACATGAACATAAGTATATGGGAGCTTGGGTACTTCTTAAACTCTTTTTGAGTAGATCACTTCTTGTTACATTAGGGGCTCTGGTCCAGTTGAACTTGGATGTAATGGCTGTTGTTCAAGTTTGATTTGAAAGTTAACGATTTTGATCCAAGACTCTAAAGAGTTCTTAAGAACTAAGCAAGTTAACGATTTCGATCCAAGACTCTAAAGAGTTATTAAGAACTGAACCAAGCCCTCTCGTCCATCTGGTTATATTGCAATAAAATGGTCCTATCTGATATTGAGTCAACATTGTCAGATACTGATAAGCATAGTAAACATCTGGGGTACATCAATTATGAGGAAGTGTTGTAGAACTATGAACAAGAGGTGGGGGTACGAGAAGAAGAGAACTTTGTTATAGCATCAATCAACACCCAGCTGCTTCCTTCTAAGATCAGGTTAAGCATGCTGCATATACCTAAATAAAGAGCTCTAATATAATTTTAATTTGACAAGAGCATAATCCTAAAACGGATTCAAGGTACAATGTGTTCCTAATCTAGCTAATATGTAAATCTTTTGTAGATACTGTTGTGTAAAAATTTAGTGCAATGAGAAGGTCCACCACGTTTGAGAAAATGTGATCATTTTGTAAAGGAAATCTTAATTGTCGAAGTGCCCAAAGACAGCCACTGTTGCCCCTTTGGGAGAATTTAGCTGAATAACATAATCCTATCAATACACAAACCTCTTGATCTTCTGCCTTTTCCTCGTTAGATTTGAGGAATGGTGGAAGATATGGGCAAAGTACACTTCCATTATGGATAGTGGTGTTTGCTTAATCCTGGTTTAAAATTGGAGAAAAGAGGTATCTTCCCATAAAGTATGTTCATGCTTGCTTATCCTGCATGTCTAAAGATGAAACCTGTGCTCCATGACTCACACTTTTCCAATAATGTTACATACTAGGAGCTGGTTCTAGACACAATAACAGATAAGCTGCTTCAGAATCTTGCTTAAATGAGTGCAATAGGCCTGTAAGGTTAGATGAAATTTAAATAGAAATCCTCTCAAAAAGTAAGCAGTTATCGTATTATTTACTTTCACAATTATTAAACATAATTCTCATGTAACATTGTGCACACCAATATAAGTCAAACAACATTCACATGAGATAACCATATTGAATTACTGATAAAGTGAAAATCAACATAAATGTCTATTCAAATTCAATTAGACTGTGGTGTGAGTGGTGTAAAGATATTATGATTGGAGGCATACTTATTGGGAACAACTATGTCGTAATTTGCAAGTCACTCTTGAGAGGTCCTTCCCCATATTACTACTGCATAGATACCTAACTGAACAGATACCTAAAATCCTTTTGATAGATTTGAGTAAGTTTCTGAGAAAAGTTTTAGTCATTCTTTAACAATGGTAGTTATCAATTTATCTCATGTCATTGATTGATTACTTTTCTGTTTTCCAATCTTGTATGTCATTTGAGTTTCTGTTTTGACATACAGTTTACTTTCAGAACAGTGCAATTACTTCAGAAGGCTGGTTGTTTCCTCACTGAAATGGCATATAATTTTGTGCTTTACTGCTTTCTAATTGTTTCCAGTACTTCAGTTTCAAATGTTATTTCTAGTTTACTCTCAACTGATAGTCATTGAATGTAGGTTATTGCAAGCCCCGCTGATCTCGTAAAAGTTAGGATGCAAGCCGATGGTCGCTTACTGAGCCAGGGTCTTAAGCCCAGGTATGTAAGCATAGTTGATGCTTTTAAAAAGATCATAAGAATAGAGGGCATTAATGGACTTTGGAGGGGAGCACTTCCTAACGCTCAAAGAGCTTTCTTAGTAAACATGGGGGAGTTGGCGTGCTATGATCATGCAAAGCAGTTCATCATCAACAATGAGATTGCTGAGGATGGTATATTTGCTCACACTTTAGCTTCTATTGTGTCTGGTCTTTCCGCAACTACTTTGAGCTGTCCAGCTGATGTTATTAAAACTAGAATGATGAGCCAAGCTGCTGCTAAGGATTCAGAAGCAGTATACAGACATTCTTATGATTGCCTGGTGAATACAGTGAGATTGGAGGGCATATTGGCACTATGGAAGGGCTTCTTCCCCACATGGGCTAGACTTGGTCCTTGGCAGTTTATGTTTTGGGTTTCCTATGAAAAGTTTCGATATGTCACTGGTCTTTCATCTTTCTAGTTATTTCTTTCAATAAGATGCAGCTTATTGCCTTCAGCTGCAAAAGAATTCCTACTTGATCCAGAAGATAGATCAGGCAATTGATGGAAATGTACTTTGACATTTGCATTCATATAGATGTTCAAGTACTTGTATATCTTCATAAGAGCTTCTTAAATCTTGCCATTTTCTTCAAGTTGGAGATGGAGTTTTAGCATAAGCTGAACACTCAAAAATGCTTGTTCTGTGGTTGGTGAAATCTGTAGACAGATATGATAAGCACGTCACTGGCAAGCTAGTTACAATTACTATTCCATGAAGGGCGACATTTGGGACATGGGAAACACCATCTGATGGCTTCCTTGTAGCCTGGGTGAATGACCAGACAACAATCCAGCAGGAAATATTAAGTATGAATTGTCCAGGAAAAAGGAAATAGAGAATGAAGACTTAGAAACAGGAAAACGATTTGTTAAGTATCCCTCCCAGCTTGGAAGTATAGATCCACATTGCATATATTGAATCCCATTGGATAACATTTATATTGTATCTTAAATGTATGGTTCCATCTTCCGAGTGTTTAGAGCAGCTTTACTGGGGGAAAACACTCACATATCACAGCTAGGCAAATACATACATCTAAATTTTATCTAATTCAATAAAAGGATATGCCATGACATGGTTAACTGCCTGCTTTTTATCAGTTTTTAAATTATTTTATTTGATAATTAAGTTGGAGATTAGCGATCCAATTAATTTCAAAATGGTTTTTTGTCTTTTGTCAGCAGAGCTGATGATATAACAGATCATAGAATCCCACCATTGTTAAATATTTGGAAGTTACACAAGTTTCACAGTTCACTTGGCATTGTGTCAAAATGTATGAAATCTACAACACATCAGAAGACAAGCTTGGATGCTATGACAAGCATAGAATTAAACATAGATTGTGAACTCATAAAAGAGAAAAAGCAAATGAAAAGGAAGAAACTCTGGTGCAAGTCCATAGATTTAATGGACATGTCGGTCGACATTGTTCAAATTTAATGTAAAAAATACACCGTGTCGATCGACACTCATCGACATGTGTCGAAGTTTGGCTCTGACATGTGGTATTTTTCGATTTACACTTATAAATTGTGTCGGCCACTCAAAATCCGACACGTGTTGGCGAAATATCGCGGACACGTGTCGATGTTTAATTCCATGATGACAAGATAGGGAAGCTTCATAAAAAAAGAAACTAAAAACCACCACTCAATTTTGGGGTTTATTATGTGTTACTGCAATAACATATCAGAAGACCAATCAATTGGCTGAGTTTCTTAACTAACCACATCCTTGCCATCATTGTTAAGAAACCATATCCCACCTAATTGATGCTTATTTTTGTAACCTGTTCAAAGATCATCAGTTATTAAGTATGCCTGGAACTGAGCATCCAATTGAAGATTTGTCATCAATCTATATTTCTAGTTTAACTAAGCAGAAGTCCGCTCCCAACTTGACAGCACAGAAGTATGGTTTTGGACATTCAGACGGCTTGGCTAAGGATTTTCTTTTCTTTACTCTGCAGTCCTTGAAGAATGACCGAAGCCCTTCAGCAACAGCCTGATACTCTCAGGAGATTACTGCTTGATTCCCTTAATACAGAAAAGGTCCTCTATTATCTCTCATCGAATCCTAGTTAGAATGTTTGTCTAATCTTTCTCTTCTTACTGGTAAGTTACAATTTCTCTAATATAATGTAACTTGTTCTAATATATACTACTAAGAAATAGTTCGCATCCCTTATAGCTTCTTCAAATGTATTGTTCTCTATTGATAAATTAAGGTCGCAGATTAGGAGTTCAGTTACAACAACAAACCATTTCTTTTACTTTCTCAAGAGAAAAGAAAGAAAATAATAGACCCCACAAAAAGTTAACCAGATTATTAAACTACTGTAAACAGTTATTCAAGGACCAAACAATAGGTGCATGCTTTGTTACTTCATTAAGAATCTGTCTGTGGTTTTGCATTTTTATTCTAGGTCATTGATTAGCGAAAATTCTTCTTTTATACATTGGAAGCAGTTTTTAAGGAATGACTGTTAGTATACATTCTACATGGATGGGGCTGTAGTTGGGGAATCTTTTTGTCTTGGAATATTTGTATTTCAACCCCTTAATTTGCTGTTATTACATTTTAGTACAACTTAATGTTTCCTTTACAATTTTAATTGAATAGGTTTTGTTTGTAGTTTGTTTATTGCTACTATTAGTCTATTTATAATTTCAATTCATTCTAAATCTTTGAGTTTTTTGCATGTTGGTCCACTACTCTTGTTGTATATTAGTCCACCTTTACATTCCAAGCTTTTTACTCTTAGATTAGAACCATGTCTAATAAGATTTATTTGTTGTTTGGCTTATGGCAATTATATGATTTCTAATTTACCTTTTCGTTGCAGTTTAAATTTATGAGTTTTTTCATGTTAGTCCATTATTCTTTTAAATAGTTACATATTAATCCACATTTGCATTCCATTTCTACTCTTATACAATTTCGTAGATTAAAGGTCTTGGTGATCTTTGATATTTTTCCTAGACGTTTACATTTCAATCCAACATGCTCATCTAAACAAAGATTTACGTAAATTGTGTTGCTTAGTTTAAGATATCTGTCACAATGTCCATCTACATAATTTACATTCTAATTTCCGTTATTGGAAAATTATAAGGTCCGGTCATACCTAATCATTGTTCATCACATGATAATTTACAGGCCATTTAGTTCACAATTTGTATAGTTTAAACAAACAAAGGATTTGTATGCATGCCTTTTGTCAATCTGCATTGATAAATTCTCAATCCGGTATTTCCTTTTGAAGATTTTTGATACACTTGTGGAAGCACTAGTACAGACTGGCAACAAGATAAAATCTACAGTTACTTTGCCTGTTAGAAAACTAAAATGTTTTTAGTGCACTTCATCAGTGGTTCTTGTCTGTTATTGGAGGACATAGCACATGAGGGTAAAAACAATAGTGGCTTATGTAGACTTTCCATCTAAAGTTCATTTGCCCTAAACCGAGTTGATGATAATCAATCTTTGCATATCGGTTATCATGTGATCATCACCTTCAGGTTGATGTGCTTTCAATACATTCCAGTTTTATTTTGTGCTGACAATTATCTGTTTTAGATTGATCAATCTTTGTTAAACTTTCAAATCAAACTTGAACGAGGGTCAGATCATTTGAGCTTGTCCAAACCAACCCTTACAAATTGGTTTGCTACTTAGAGCCAGTGCATTGCTTTCCATCTCCTTCCTCATTATCTGTACACCTGTCTTCTGCTTTAGATTAACTCTTCTTCCTCTACGGGTCAACCTTTCAGATAGAAGAAAGATCCAACTCTTGTGATAGTGACAGCCACAGCTATGTGTGGGTGTTTTCGTCTGGTGAGGGTCTGCTAACCAATTCCCATCTACTGCAGAGCAGAACCGGCTTTCTTTTATTTTCTTCCCACTCCACCACAAGGACATAATTACCTGGTAATCGCTTAAAAAGATTGACTTGCAGAGCATGTGATGGGGCCGTTCTTGCTTTCTTAACTCCCCTCCCTCATCAATGCCATCTTCCCACATATTTATTCCTATGTCATTGATGGACCATTTCAATTCATTGTTATTACCTTTCAAGTTTAAGGTAAGAATGGAACAATGCTGTTTTCATGTTGTCCCATCTGTTATGAACTTTAGTTTGATGTCAAAAGTTTTTCATGCAAGAATTGATTGATCTCTGTGAATTCTTTCTGTATTTATGAATATTATTCTCTTTCATTTTTGGAAGCTTTTCTCTTGTTATTCTGAGATTACAGTTTACAACAATCTATCTAAAATTAGTTTAACTAAATTATGTAAAATATCAGTAATATAAGTGACTTGTTCTTTTTTGTGAATTGTTCATTGGAAATATATGATATTCTTATAGCAATATAAGTAAAAACAATTCTCAGTAAGTTAAACTGCTAATATTGGCTTGGAAGTAAGCCTGATAAACTGATTCAACTTCCACTAGCTTCGTAACCAAAACTAGTACATGCATGTCTTCTTTCACTTGTGATTTTATTTTCTGCCATGGATGATGTGGTTACAAGGGCAACGTAAGTACTCAACTTTGTTCTTTTTGTTTTGGTGCTTCATTGATTAGTTACTTTTGATCTTTTGAATCCCTTAAACTGACGCTACTTGGATATGTTAATTTCTTTAGACCATGTCGTGCTCTATCTTGATTATTTTTTTGTTTGAATAGTTCTCTATTCTTCTCCCTCAACTAATGAGTTGAGTTTTTATACTACCTTTTAATTCCTCTAAATCTAAATAATATGGAATCCTTGCATCTGTGCGACAGTTGTGAACAAAAGAAAGGTTGAGATGGTGTAGGAGGCAATGGAAGAGTCCCGATGAAAAAACGAATTAAATAGGAGCCCGAGCCTCCTTTTAAGTACATCATCACTGGACCATAGGTTATTATGGTCATTAAGACGAGGGGTTTCCTTCATGGACGAGTGTCCTTGTGGCTTCCCCTACAAGTACCAGGACCACTTACTCCTATCTTTCCCGCACATGCTTACAATAAATAGGTATAACAGGACACCATTCAATATGGGCGTTGGACCCTGCCCGGATCTTGGGCATTGGAGAATGGCAAAGGATGATTACAATTTACAAACCGTTACTGTTTACTCAATTACTCTTACAAAGTTTTCTCCGTACCATATCGTGCTCCATCTTGATTATTACCATGCCACAAACTGTTGCCATCAAGCTGTGGATGTTGTTCCTTGTTACCATGCCTATTGCATATGAACATGCTAGTCTAGGTACTTTCTCGTGTGAAATTTCTCAAAATAATACTTCATTTGCCTCTTTAAAGTGTAAAGCCTCTCCAGTAGTCATCTCATTGTTTATGGGTATAAATCCATTCATCCATGCACACTCGGGAAATTGTGAATTGTTGATTGACTTCATGGTACGATGTTGCTTTAGATCTATTTTACATTAGAAAAGCCACTTGTTCGTTAATTTACATGGTGACTGTAAGCTGCTGGAACCTTATTTTAAATTTATATTGACGTTTACATGCATGAATTTCAAGGATTATAAAAAAAAAAAAAAACTTTGAATTTCTAGGCCCATTTTTTTGTCATTCAATATATCTACACCACGTCCTTTGGTCCTTATCCATCTTTCTTAACTCCTTTCATAAATGCAAGGAGAGAGAAAATGATTCCTTCCAGTTGTCATAAAATGCTTGATCCATTGGCAGTCCTTAACAAATTCAAAACTTTCTACGTACCATTCGGTCTTACGTGTTATATGCAATAATAAGCAACATCACCCACTTCACCGCACCCTACCATTCCTTCTATTCTTAATCTAGTAACTGTCATGTCCTCTTCCTAGTTTTGGTTTGGGGTTTGATCGGATTGTACTGTGACATCAATGAAAAGAAAGACATTCCAAAAGAATAACCTTAAGCAGATCAAAGTTAATAATGAAGAGAGAAGTATGCAAGTGAGATATAACATTTACCGTTGTTTGGCAGAATTGGTTCTGTATTTATTTTTAAGCATCTTGTAGTACTTTATTTCTTTCTTGAAGTAATTCTTTGTTGGGTGTAAACATATGTGCACCAATTGATTAAAGGGCCTATTGTTTATTTCAATGCCTTGACCTTTGACCACCTTGTTTTGGTAGAAGGTAATTTTACCCTTGTTATTTCAGCATTAAAATTTATAATTACATTTGACACCTTATAATTGGCATTTCCATGAGTAAGACATTTTTAACTGCCCTTAGTTTCTCTACCATTAATTTAGAACATGTTAATGAGGAATCTGTTCATTTAGGAATATTGGATGGTTCGCATGACTCTTACCTCTTTGAAGCTTACAGCATTAACTATTCAGCTTTGTTATATCTTACACGTAGATAACAGTAGCAGATTATTCAACTTCATGATTTGGAAACCCATCAACAATACATTTACTGTTAAATCATGCTATGAAATACTCAATGATGGTAGACATCGTTTTAAGTATATGTATGAAATTTGGGATTGTTGGGTGTCACTGAAAACTAAACTATTTACCTGGTTAATACTTTCCAATAGAATCCTCACAAAGGATAATCTCATGAAAAAGGGTTGGTATGGGAATGACTCTTGTGTACTTTGTAGGAATTATAATGAAACAGTGAAGCATTTATTCTTGTTATGTCCTTTTGTGTAGTTCATATGGACTTCATTTACTGTTGGATTCATATATCTCGTCTTCACTACTATTGAGGACCTATTTATCATCCCTCCTGTGCTGAAATTTGATACTACTTTAACTGGTGCTCATACCTTTGTTCAAGTTGTTCTATGGCTTGTTTGGCAGGAGAGAAACAATAGAATTTTTAGGGGTTTATACAAGAATCGATATATGATTATCAATGATATTGCTGCATTGTTTCATTGTTGGGTAGACTCTTTGGCCACAGGTTTTGAAAAAAGTGAAAATATAAGGGCAATATCTTCATATCAGCAGAACAGGGAAATGGATCAGAGTAATATGGCTCCCAGCAATTCCTAGTGTGAGATGGAGTACGATACTGGAACTCCTGCTCTTCCATCTCGAGATTAACTTCTGGTTAATTGATTCAAAGGTTGTTTTTGGCATCTTATAGCTGCTGAGTTCCTTTTGGCATACATAACAAACTCAGATACTTGTACTATTTTTTATTGGTCACCTGCTGTGTGACGGGTTTTCATACTTGTAATATTTTTTGGACAATACTCTGCAATACTTACTTTGGCACTTTCATATATTAATAAAACTTAACTACCGTTTACAAAAAAAAAAATAGTAGCAGATTATTCTTCTTATATTTATTTTGGATATTTCGTAGACTTATGTAATATAAAGATATATTTAAGATCTGTTTGGTAAAATTTCAGTTTTTAAACTCAAATGTTGGAATTAACTTTTGACTAGAAGTAGACATATTTTAACCTTTGGAAATATAAAAAAATCATTGTTTTAAAAACTACGTGTTTTTTAAGAAGTTGTTAGTGTTTGATAAAATTATTAGATTATTATAATTTCTAAGAAGAAACTATATGTTTAAATGTTAGATAAAAAGTTTTATCACACAGAGTTATAAAATTCTTTACTTGGATGATAGACCTTCACAATTGCTGATAATATCAATTTTTGACTTGACATGTAGTAAAGAGTAAATTGAAAATAATAAAATTTTATTCAGAGTAATCATTATTTCTCATTAATTATGAGCTTGCCTTTAGGAATAAAATGATGGCAGTGACAAGAAGGTGTATAAATCTTGACTAGTCAATGTCCTAACAAAAAGGACAGACTTTCATCTTTGCTCTTTTAAATTCTTTTGCATTCAGCTAAGAATCAATGGAACAGCTTTTGCATAAAATCTCCGGTTGCATGCATGCAGAAGGAAGAGGAGTAGATAGAGAGTCACGGTGGCTAACGACCCTTTTCTTGGAGGTCAAAGGGATAGTAGCATTGATGAGACGTGGTAGGTAAGACATGAATGAGCAGCGGTCGAGGAGTACGGCCGCCTGACACAGTGGTAGAGCTGTCCCTTTCTCATTAAAGATGGCCAAGGCCCAGGGTTTCGTGCAATGCAATCGCCCCGTACCCTCTTCAACGGGCAGGCTTCGGCTAATACAATGGGAAGATCCCAATTACTACGATACAAAATGAGGATAAGTATTCACACGCACAGACGTGAATTTAATTATCTTCTGAAAAGTGTGAACTGCCAAAAAAAAAAAGGATTACAATTATTTTAAAATGATTACGGATGCAAAAGTGATAAAAGAAAAAGGTATATCCCCATTGGGAAACACATTAAAAAGGTATGGTGATTTGGGTATATTCGCGCATAGGACTTCTCCCCTTAAGAGAAAATCTTTCTGACATGTGTTATGGGTGTATGTATAAAAAACTGTTTTCCCTTTGAAAATTTTTAATTTTTTGTTTCATTTCTTATGTAGAAATTGTTGATTTATCAGTTTAAATTTTACCTTTTTTATAGGAATCTTTCATATTACTTTCGAACACCGACATACAAAAGTTTATCTTTTGACTGGTGTTTCAAAGTCTATGGTGGATTTTTAGGTCTAAGACTCATTATAGCTTTGAAGACAACTTCTGTTCTTTCCTCCATCTGCTGCTGTGTCAGAGTTTCAAGAGCATTCTTCGTCATAACATCTCTGACGTTGTAAACTGCTGGTATTTTATTTCTATGACCATACCTTCCAACATGTTTAAGAGGGTGAGACCTAAGTTTTATTAATTTTGTTTACCACCGCTTTTAACATCCTATGTGGTTATTTTGGTCTGGCCACGTGCATGGAATATCAATCAGAAAACAGTAGTGAGATTACGGTAAAGAAAGTATATTTTATGGCTCCATCTTGAATTTCAATTTATGGTTGTGTGAGTTTGTGGTAGGGTGCTTTAATGTTCTCTGATTTAGTTTTGCCCTTGTGGAATGTTATTTTATTTTATAGCTTTTGGATTACATATTTAATGAAAAATTCGAGCTATTTGATCACGTTCTTTGGAGTATACACCCATGGGGGAAAAAAAACCAAATAAGTTCATACTCTTAACGTTTCTGTGCATGCATGTTAATTCCTAACGTTTCTGTGCCATAACTTTCTATAATCTGCACTTTGGACAATCCCATGCATGGCATACCATCAGTCTGCCAATTAGTTAACAGACTTAGTTTCCTTAATATATGGGCGATTGTCAAAAGAAAAGAAATGATTTTGGTACTACGTGGTAATGAGTGGTTGTTACATACAACATTGCAAAGTTTCTATACAATCTATTGAAAGTTACATTTTTGGCCAAGTATTACTTGTTACACAACATTTGAGTGAGTCAAGATTCCACCGGTTCATCGATAACATTGATGCGATATGATCTTGTTGGTTTTGGCCAAGACCAAAAAGTTATGAGTTACATGGATATCAACCCTCTAAATCAATATGGATTTGCAAGTCGCACGCATGTAGAGAATAATCATCAGGTACTACAAGCGAATTTCCATGCGATGCGTGGTGCCAAATGTGAAAAATGATTAAATTTATATACACATAAATTTTAGATATAATAAACAAATAAAAATAATTTTAAAATAACTAAAAAAATAAAAGAATCATACAACTTCATGAGAATTTTCTAGATTTTAAAATGTGATACTCGTACATTAATTGCGACCTACTTTGTGAATAAATTACTATTAGACAGAATAATACAAAGTACGAAAACAAAGTATTAGTTTCCATGAAATTATTAATTGCGTAAGATTAACTATTATTTGCAAATTTATAGTCTAATTTCTATCTCTAATTTAATATCATATTACTTGTCTAATATCATTCTATCTAGTCCTCGATCTAAACTATATATAAAAAATAAAATTCCATTTTTTTTATAAATCATGAAAACATTTGAAAATGAAATAGTAAAAGTGGTAATAGTAGTTGAGTGCGTTATATGCTAACATATTTATATTTGTATGGATATCATAGGAAAAGTTTAAGTAAGAGTATTCCACTCATAAAATTGTTGAAAAAAATTATAGAACTTGATTTTTTTTCAAAAACCACCTATTAACATTTATAGTATTTTTATAAACATGGATCCAAAAGAATTATACATCAATAAGTGAACGTTTCACAATCCTATGGAAAAAAGAAATAAGAAATTCTAAGCAATCCATAATTCACAAAAGGGAAGAGTAAACATTGAGATATGAAATTCTTATTATTTTTTTTGTTTACTATAAATAAAGTTTAGAATAGTAAAACTTTAATTTAATAATTTTGATCTAAAGAGGAATTATAAAACATAAATATACACATATATATTGTGATTGCCAAAAAATGCGATTTTAAATTCTATTCGAATTTGTTTTATGAATATAAGAATGTTCAAGTTTACAAAAGTCCTTTTTAATAAGATATGCAAAGACCAAGTACATTAAAAAGGATAAATTATATGACTCATTCAATTTTTATTCTTCTTCTTTTTATTTATTTATTGAGAGACATTGAAGGAAAGAAATTAAAAAACATTCATTGTTAAAAAGATAAAAGGGAAAACCTTTTTTTACACACACTCCCTCTATAGTTTTCTTATTTATAAAAGCCATGGATGAAAGCTTTTCACCCATTCATACACATAAAGAGAAACAAATGATATAGAAAATTAGGAAACAATATAACTAAAAGAATAAAAGAAAACACTTTCTCTCTATCTCTCTTTAATTTTGAAATTTATAAAAAGGAAAGATTTCCATGAAGAGAAACACACACACATGCAGGGTCGTAGGGACGTAGGATAGGGTGGAGGCAAATTAAGAATAATTAATAGAATAAAAGGCAAAAATTAAGAATAATTAATAGAATAAAAGAAGAAACTTAAGAAAGCTAGACATAATGGAGGAATTTAAAATTTAAAAATTGATCAATAAATTAAAAAAAGCGTAATTGTCGAAAAGAATTCTTTCCTTGTCTCTTCTTGTTTTAAGGAAGTACATCCTTGCTTAATATAATAATAAGATAAGTTTATAATTATTTAATTATTTCGATTTGGTATGTTTGCAAGTCAATATTTTTGCGAGACAAAATATAAGAATGTCAACGAATCTAGTTAGGATAAATTAAATGTGTATTCTTATCCTTATCTACAAAGTAACTGGTAGGATAAATACCTATCACTACTCATTGGTTAACGGGTTGACCTGCGAGTTAATGAATGATAGGTAGAAAATATCTCAACCCTTACCCATTTCAAATGATTCGGGTTGAAGCAAGTAAACGTATCATACAGACCTACTTACAGGTCCTTACAGAAAACATAAGCAATCCTACTTTCTTAAATGATTATGGTAGTTAGCCAGCTAGAAACTGTCCTAGCTACCCGAAAACAACTATATTCTCTGGCTATGCTTGTTACAGTAGTTGGGAAACCCATATTTCAGGTAAAAAATTCTAGGACGATTTATGTATGTACTCAAAAAGTAGTTACAAGTTTTACTCTTGAACCCATCTACCTCAATCCTTCTTTATACAAGCTTGTGCGATGTACACGGTGTACAAAAAAAAAAGTAAAAATTGATTTATCATAAGTTTATCTGTACATCAATTTTAGATATTAAAAATAATTAAAAATACTTTAAGATAACTATAAAAAAAATACAACTTCATGATAACACTCTGGATTCTAAAATGTGGTGTTCATACATTAGTTGCGACCTACTTTATGAATAAACCATTATTAGAAAAAACAATACAAAGTACGGAAATAAATTGTTAGCTTCCATAATATTATTGTTTACGTGAAATTAAGTATCATTTGTAATATCTAATTTAATTTAATATCATGTCACTTGTCTAACATCATTTATCTAGTCCTCGATCCTATTATTATAAGTACTACATATAGTAAACAAAATAACGATTGTATTTTTTTATAAATAATGAAAATAACGATTTTTTTACTTTGTAATGTTTAATTTAATTTAATATCATGTCACTTGTCTAACATCATTCTATCTAATCCTCAATCCTATTACTATAAGTAATACATATAGTAAACAAAATAACGATTGTATTTTTTTTATAAATAATGGAAATAAAGATTTTTTTTACTATAAGTAAAAAATAACAATTGTAATTTTTTATAAATCATGAAAATATGTAAAAAATTAAAAATTAAAAGTATTAATAGTAGTTGAAACCTTGCATACTAACATATTTATGCTTGTCTGAATATTGTAGGAAAACTCAAAACAAAAGTAATTCGTCCAAAAAAAATGTGTAGAATTCGATTTTTTATTCAAAAACAACCTATAAACATTTATAATGTTTTTATAAACATACATAAAAAAAATTACACATAAATAAGTGAATGCTTCACATTCATATTAGGAAAGGAAATAAAAAATACTAAGCAATCCATAATTTACAAATGTGAAATTCTTATTTTTTGTGTTCTCTATAAATAAAGTTCAGAATAATAAAAATTCAATTTAATGATTATGATCTAAAGAAGAATTATAAAACATAAATATACACATATATATATTGTGATTACAAAAAAGTACGATTTTAAAATCTATTACAAATTGTTTTATGAATATAAAAATGACCAAGTTTACAAAAAGTCTTTTCAATAAGATATGCAAAGACTAAGATACATTAAAAATGATAAATTATTTGGCTCGTTCATGTTTTATTCTTGTTATATTTATTTATCAAGAGATGATGGAGGAGGAATATTGAGAAACATTCATCATTAATTGTAACATTTGTGCCTGGTTTTCCATTTAATATAAACCATAGAATTTCTTGTGTTTATTGGTGTGTGGTTTATTAATGGTAAATCCAGATTGTGTTTGTTGGCTGTGGTCTCTCTGTGTGTTTTGTGCCCCTGGTTTCTCCTTTGTGGTGTGACTTCTTTGGTTTGTGGGTCTGTTCTGCATTAGGACCCGTGTTTGGGTGTGTTGCCCACTTGGGCTTGGGCTTGGACCCGGTCAAAGAGCCAGTCGTGCCAGTGACCCCTGTTTTTCTTCTCTCCGCGCCCGTGACTTGAGATCGGTCCTCTCCTACGCGTGTGGGCTAGCGGGAGGGCTGCTCGTCCCGTCCCTTCCGGAGCAACGAGGCTGGCGGCGGACCGGCGTGCTTCGAGGGATGGCAAGCGCGGAGGTGGCTTTAAAGAGGGAGGTGGGTCGTTTGGGGGTAGAGGGGAGAACCAGAGTGAGAGGGCGCAAGGGAGTGTGGAAGCTGAGGAGAGGTCGCGTGTCGAGAGTGGTCACGCGAGTGCGGGGGTTGGCTGGTGGCGTGCACCGCCGGAGCTTGAGGACACGCGAGGCTCGTCGAAGCTAGGTACGCGTCCCTCCCTCTGCTTCCTTTCCTCGGTTGAGGCATGTTAGGTTAAAGGAGAAAATCATGGATAATCATGTTAAAATCATGCAAAAATAAGTAAATTGTTGAGAATGTGATGGATGGCATGTTCATGTTGATGTCTTGTTGATCCATGAGTTTGTTGTGGGGTTTTTGTAGATGTTCATGTTGCATGCTACAGTGATGGTATTTGAGCTTGATGTCTTTGTGATTTTTGATAGAACAGCATGCTTAACGGTTTTGTGATCGGATTTAGGGGTTTTGAAGTAGACTTGAAGGTCTACACCCCATATTCTATTTGTAATTTTCGTGGTATTTTTGATGGGTCTGATCCTTACTCCCACTTTGGGGACAAGAAACGGTGGAGGTCGGGGAGATTTCTGCAATCGCAGAAATTCGGTATGCCGAACTGGGTTCGGTATGCCCAAATGCTCCCAGGTGGTTCCCTGGACCACTGATTTGGACGACCGAAGCATTTCGGTCGACCGAATCAAGGGGTTTCGGACGACCGGATGATTTCAGTCGACCGTTCTAGCGAGGGACTGGTTTATCTGACAGGGATTCGGTATACCGAAATATTTTGGTCGACCGAATCAGGGATTTTCGGTCGACCGGGACCCAATTCGGTATGCCGAATCAGGACCCTGAGCCATTTTGGGAAATGTTTAGAAAAATGTTGATAAATATAGATAAATACATGATAAATGTATGAAATGCATGGAAATGACTTGTAAGATGATGCATGCAAATAAGTTGTTTTTAATGATGTTTTCCTTGAGATATTGAAACATGGCTTATGTGTATGAATGTGGACCCATGTGAGAGATGATTGCATGGTACAATGACCATGAAAGAATGTGTGGGCTTAAGGACCATAGGTAATAATATGATGCATAATGCATGTGATTTATAAAGAGTTTTATGAATGGAAAATGGTCTTGATAAATGTTTTGAAAAAAGAAATTGCATGTGATTTTAAAGAGATTAATGGAATTGTAGGAACCACAATGAAACCAGGACTTGCCGACGAGGTAGTGAGACCTCTAGAGATGTCAGGGACGTGTCCTTGGTTGTGGTTGCATAGTTTGCGGTCCGGGGTAGGAGCCTCGAGACTGTGGTGGTACTGTAGGACCCGGGGTACGAGAGACCCGGACTACCCTCAGTGTCAGTGCTGGACGGGTCTGGGGTTAGAGTCCCCAGGTGCTCGGGCATGAGGGCGTCCCTAGGACGCACTCCGTACTTGTACCAGTGAGGGTACATTTTGAGGCTGCAGCCGGGGCAGTTGAACTCCAGCACGGGGTGGTTCACCGCGGCACTACAGTGTGGGTGTGGTGACATAGAATCCTCACCAACTGCTTGTGGCCAGGGTGATGCGACCTGTTTTGGAATGGAAAAGTGTGGATTTATGTGTGGACTAGTTCCTAACCTGGATTTGTGATCAGTTGTGCCAATGGTTTTAAATGATGTTTTGGGCTAGCAAACTAGATGAAATGATTTGCTTCTCCTGTGTTGAGTATAGAGGTTCATCAATGAACATGATGTTTTGAAAGAAAAGAAAAGAAAGTTTGAAATGGCATTGTTTTCAAAGTCTTTCTAATTGAATATGTGGTTTTGGCAATAATAGTTTTCTGGCAAATGTTTTCGTGGATTTTATCGTTATTTTTGGGGCGCGTACTGGGTGACATTCCTGTCACTCATGCGTGTTTTCCTTGTCCCCTTTGTTTCAGGTGCTCATGTGTAGGAGCAGTCTAGTCTGGTGTATCTTTTTGAGCCACGTTTACAGCACATAGGTTTGGGTGTTTAGCTTTATTTATTTAATTCTGTTATTTAGATTCTTTTAGCTACTCTTGGGTAGTTCTTGTACTATTGTGTAGCACTGGGGTGTTACATTAATAAACAAAAGGAAAAACCTTCTCTCTCATACTCTTTTTATAGTTTTTTGATTTATGGAAAGCCATCAATGAAAGCTTTCACTGGGTGGGGGTGGTAAAGTAGAGAAAAATTAGGAATAAGTAAGAGAATAAAAGGAAAAAATTAAGAAATTTAGACATAATTAAGGAATTTAAAATTTAAAAAGTTAATAAATAACTTCAAAAAAACATGAATATAGAAGGAAGCTATTTCCTTGCCTCTCCTTGTTTTGAGGAAATACATCGTCGTTTAAAATAATGGTAAGATAAGATAGTAAGATAGCATCCTCGTGACAATCAACCAATCACTTCAGCTACGGGATATAGTTTAAGTTCCAATACAAGCAACCATAGAGTTTAGTCAAATAGCAACAATTAACGTTCCTCCTCCATCACTTAATTTACGAGAATAATACAATTATATCATTCACAAACTCATATGTTACGTGAGCACCATCCAAATTCAAAAAATATAATCTATATCATCAATTTGCATTTTTAAATACATGTATGCCATCAAGTTTATATATGTTAGTATGTGAGTTAAAATAAACAAAATATATTCTAACTCCATTAGTTTTCAAATTCAAATGACTTTCTTACCCTCATAACCCAACCCCCTGTAACATCTGTGCCTAGTTTTTTCCATTTAATATAAACCATAGAATTTCTTGTAATTATTTGTGTATGGTTTATTATTGGTAAATCCAGGTTGTGTTTGTTGGCTGTAGTCTCTCCCTCTGTTTTGTGCCCCTGGTTTCTCCTTTGTGGTGTGATTTCTTTGGCTTGTGGGTCTGTTATGCAATTGGGATCTGTATTTGTGGTAGACCCACTTGGGCTTGAGCTTGGACCCGGTCAAGAGCCCAACTGTGCCCGTGACCTCTTTTCCCTATCTTCTCCACGCCCGTGACCCATCTCCCCTACTCGCGAGGCCTGGCGGGGAGGGTTGCTCGTTCAGTCCCTTCGATGGTAGGGTGGCTGGCAGCGAATCGACGGAATCCGTGGGGATGGCAGCCGACGAAGGCTTTAAAGGGAGGCGTGCGGCATGGGGAAGGAGCAGAGAAACCAGAGAGAGGGCGAAAGGGAGTGCGGAGGCTAAGGAAAGGTCGCACGCTGGAGGAGATCGCGCGAGTGTGGGGGAAGGCTGGTGTCGTGCACCGCTGGAGCTTGAGGACACGCGAGGCTCGTCGAAGCCAGGTGCGCGTCTCTCCTTCTGCTTCTTTTCCTTGATTGAGGCATGTTAGGTTAAAGGAGAAATCATGGATAATAATGTTAAAATCATGCAAAAATAGGGAAATTGTTGAGAATGTGATGAATGGCATGTTCATGTTGATTGATGTTTTGTTGATCCATGAGTATTTTGTGGGGTATTTGTAGATGTTCATGTAGCATGCTACAGTGATGTCGACTGAGTCTTATACCTTCGTGATTTTCCATAAAACAGCATGCTTAATGGATTCATATTTTGATTGAGGGGTTTTGAAGTAGACTTGGAAATCTACACCCAATGTTTTATTGGTAATTTTCGTGATATTTTTGATAGGTCCGCTCCTTACTCCCACTTTGGGGAGAAGAAACGGCAGAGGTCGGGGAGATTTCTGCAATCGCAGAAATTCGGTATGCCGAACTGGGTTCGGTATGCCCAAATGCTCCCAGGTGGTTCCCTGGACCACTGATTCGGTCGACCGAATCAGGGGGTTTCAGACGACCGGATGATTTCGATCGACCGTTCTAGCGGGGGACTGGTTTATCTGACAGGGATGCGGTATACCGAAATATTTTGGTCGACCTAATCAGAGATTTTCGGTCGACCGGGACTCAATTCGGTATGCTGAATCAGGACCTTGAGCCATTTTGGGAAATGTTTAGAAAAATGTTGATAAATATGGATAAAGACATGATAAATGTATGAAATGCATGGAAATGACTTGTAAGATGATGCA
>JAMKQA010031647.1:0-27576 GCA_024699735.1 Posidonia australis
TTAAAAGCAAAACCCTAAAATCCATTTAAAAACCTTAAAAATAAATCCCTAAAATAAAAAAACCAAAAAAAACCCAAAACCCTAAGCCCATCCAGGCCCAATAGCCCAATTAATGCTTAAACCAAAAAACCTTATAGACCAGAAAAATATTTTTGACGACCCACGCAATCTTCGGCGAGATCTCCCCACGGTCAATCCTGCGAAATCCGAAGCGCATCCTCAGCCTCCCGTGATCGTCGGACATTCCTCCTCCGTTACGCGCTTCATCCAACAACGCTGGCCTGTGGAGGAGGAGGATTGACGGTCCAACAAGGCTCTGCCAGAGTTTAAAAACCTCCTCACCGCCGATAGACCAGGGTATCATCATCGAGCCTCTCCCAGGGCACTTGACCCTCCTTTTTCCCAAACCCAAACGACCAAAGAATCCCCAGCGATCCCCAGATCCGGATACCTCCTCCTAGAGCCCCTTTTCCGCAACCAGAGCCCCCATCGGAGGAGCTTTGCCGTCGAGCGACACCGAAGAGAAACATCCCCGTTGGTCAGGTAACCTCCTTTCCCCTCTTTTTCAATAAGTAGCATGCCCCATAGGTCTAGTGAGCATCCCTGGTTTAGGCTTCGACGGTGAGGTCCTCGTGCGCATCGTCAGCCCCTCCCTCCGGCGATGGGTTCCCTATCGCCGGTGAGGCCTCAAGCCTCTTGACCTCAGGTGAGGCCCCGTCGGCCTCCCCTCCCTCCTCCTCTTCTTTCGTCCTCCGTGGACTCCCTTCGCTCCAGAAGAGCCTCTCGGAATTCACGACCGTTGTTGTCGTTGCAGCCCTGCCACCGCCGACGACCGCTGTCAAGGAGGCGTCCGAGTACACTTGACACCGCTGCTCCGTACCGTCGCTCCAGGGAGCTTCGCCACCTGGCCACAGACGCCTCCGCTCCGCCACGCCGCCGCTTGGACCGCCGTAGCCCCCCGACTACTCACTACTGCCATCGCCGCCGACATAGAGGTGGGAGGAACGCCTCGGACTTCTCTGGACCTCTCCGTTGCCTCCCAGAGCTCCACCGTGGTTCCCCGAAGCGTCCCCAGCCATCGCCGCGCCACTCTAGCCACTAGTCGTCACCAGCCATCTCGCCGTCGCCTTCCCCGGCGTCGACAGAGCGCCTTGCTGGAGCGCGTGGTGGGGGGGATCCTCAGGCCTCCCTAGCCTCCTTCGACGTGCTGGAGATCCCCGCCGCATCAACCACCAGCTTCTTGGGCTGTCGCTCACCTCCCTCTGCCGCTAGGCCGCCGCTGGATCATCGCCGGAGGGAGAACGTCGGTGATCCTCCAACGATCTTTGAATAGAATTAGTTTAGGTCTAGGCCCCTTT
Organism: Posidonia australis; assembly: GCA_024699735.1. Taxonomy (NCBI): domain Eukaryota; kingdom Viridiplantae; phylum Streptophyta; class Magnoliopsida; order Alismatales; family Posidoniaceae; genus Posidonia; species Posidonia australis. The sequence goes on from JAMKQA010031647.1 coordinate 1,359, forward strand.
AGTTCTAGGTTTTTATGTTTAGATCCTTTTTTATTTAATTTAGGTCCTACTTTTTACATTTTAGCCCCTGTAGTTTTAAAATAGTTTTAGTTCTTTTATTTTCTCTGTGAGATTTGCATCTGATCCCCTACATATTTTTATTTTTTATCTTTATTATATTCACGCATGTTTTATCATATTTAGGTCCCTGAGATCATGTTTTCCTTGCACTTAGGTCCTGAACATTTCCATTTGGTCCTTGGAACTTTTTAAAATGAGTTTTTCTTGTGAAAATTACATTCTGAACCCTAAAAGATTTAAAAATCACACTGACCATCATTAAAATTGAATTTTTTATCACATTTAAGTCCTAAGCTTTTGCAATAAGCCCTAGTGTTTTTAAAAATGAGTTTCTTCTTGGAAATTTTGGACATTAACCCTAGGAAGTTACATAATTACACTGATCGTTATAAAATCCCATTTATTATCACATTCAAGCCCCTGGAATTTTGTACATAAGTCCCTAATTCTTTAATAAATAACTCTTGAACACAGAGAGTTTGCATATAGACCCTTAGGTTAACTTTAAATCTATTATTTAGGGTTTTAAATGTTTTCTTGCATATTTTTAATGTCTTTCACTTATTGCACTTCAAATTTTGCATTCAATCAGGGATTCCATTTATAAATCATGTTTTCATTGTGAATTTCCCTTTAGCTTCACACTTTAATCACATTTGCGCTTATGTGTGAATTTTGCACTTCAAACCTTGAGTTTTCAGGAAATTACCCAAGTGCAATTTTCACACATCTTAGTGCTACATTCACATTTGATCCATCATCATCATGTTAGAATAGAAGTAATGAATACATTTTTGATCCAAATTCTCATCCTTTTGTGAATTTTACATGTTAGTCCTCGTGTTTGTCCTTTATTGCGTTTACATCATTTTATTGTTTTTCCCTTCATGTTTTCTTGCAAATAACACTTTCTAGATGTTTCGTACACATTTTTCCACGACTTAGATCATGCATCATCTCCATGCATGCAGTTGGCCATCCAAATGACCAAATTGCCCCTGTGCCTCTAATCCATGTGCATGCATCTTAATTTTCACACTCAGCCTTGCATAGTCCTTGTTCAAGCCATCCCTTAGCACTCTTTTACACATTTAGGCACCTATTCACGCATGTCACATAGTTTACATCACATTTATGCATCGATCCCTCCTTTTTAAGTGAGATTGCATCTCAAATGTTTCTTTCTTGGATTTTTCTCCACTTTGTTTTCGGAGTCCCTCGCCTTACATTCGATTCGATTCTCTTTAATCCTACATTTCAGATTTTTGATTTGATTTGGATTTCATCGCCCATGGGTGTACACGAATTGACCGGAAGGCCCACATTGGCCCATTTGAGGATTATTTCCTGTTTCTGAATTTCACGACTTTTCCCTGATTCGGAGGACTTAGGTCAACTCCCCTGTCTATCTTTTTGATGTCAGCATGGTTTTCTGAGGTGTTCCTTCCAGAAACCTCATCATTTCATGTGGTTTTCTTTGTTGTGTCGCATTTTGTGATTTCATGTGAATTTCTTTGTAGTTTTCGCACATCATCTTGCACATTCATCCAATTTTGTCATGACATACATGTTAGTATGTTTAGAGCACGATCTAGGCTTAGCAAACATTCATCCAGCCTTTAGCAAGCGATTTAGACTAGAAAGATTGAGTTTCTCGGGCGTACGAGGGTGCCTAACACCTTTCTCGTGCGTAATAGGAATCCTTATTCATCCTCTGGTTAGCAGACTTATGGCATTCACATCTGCATCTCATGCATTCAATCTTTTGTGGTTTTCCTCGTCTTACCCTTAAAAAACTAGGTGGCCACTCCTTTTCTTTTTCGTTTTATCCTATCTTGCGCCTTTGCCATCTTGGCATGGCTGTGATCTTCTCCCTCTAGCACGACTCCGCATCGGACCCTCGGGTTGGCATGGTCACAATTTCATAAGTGTTTTCCACCTCTGCGAAGCAAATGAGCATCTTCTGAACCATCCTTCAGCCCCTACTTTGTATTTCTCGTGACAAAACTTACTCCACAAGGATTCTTTAAGCAACAGTTTCCAACAACATTTGAAAATGAAAAGCTTTTGGATATCACTAAAGTTACGTATGCTAAGACCCATATCACATACATTTGAGGTGCAAGAATTCCAACTTACCCAATGGACCTTTTTCCTGCCATCTAGCCATCCCCACAAGAAATCACAAAGCATTCTCTCCATATGGCCGATAACTCCCAAAGGTACATAAATAGAAGCTAGAATATGCATGGGGATAGAAGATAAAACATGTTTAATTAAAACCAATCGACCACTCATAGGAAGAAATCTTGAACACCAAATTCCCAGCTTCCCCTTAAATTTGTTCAACACGCCATCATAGGAAGATGCAGGCAATCTCCCTGAAGCAATAGGAGCACCTAAGTATATAAGTGACCATACCCCCTTGGAGAAACCAGTAATATGCTCAACTTGACCGTTATCCAATAGATCCTTTCGCCAAAAATATAAGCATTTATTTCTTCCCATTTTTGACCAAAGGCTCTTTCATATTTCTTGATAAAATCCATCAAGTTTGAGATAGAGGGAGAGGTGGCCCGACAAAAAATTAAAGCATCATCTACGAAAAACAAATGAGAGGGAGCAAGACCTTTACTTGTTGTAGCAAACCAGTGGCATTTATTTTTTAAGAAATGATCCATCAGTCCCCTACTGAAAACTTCTTGTGCATTAATAAATAGGGAAGGCAATAGAGGGTCCCCTTGCTTCAAACCTCTGTGAGACTTAAAAAACCACTTTGTTGACCATTTATAATGATAGCAAACCAATTATTAAACATTGTTCATTTGATAATTTCAATAAAACGAGCAGAGAAACCGAATTTCCTGAGAACAACAAACAAGAAGGACCATTCAAGTCTGTCATACGCTTTCAACATATCAAACTTGAAGACAATAGTACCACCTCTGCATTTCTTGTCAATATCAACTATCACCTCCTAAGCAATATGAATATGGTCATATATGTCTCTTCCTTTCACAAAACTCGCTTGCTCTTCACTAATCAGCTTTGGAAGCAATGGGACAAGTCTATTATTCATGATCTTGGAAATAACTTTAGAGATGACATTGCCCACACTGATCGGTCTAAATTGAGCAAAAGAAGATGGATTGTCCACCTTAAGAATTAAGCATATGAGGGACGCCTGGATACTCCTATGCATTTTGCCACCTACAAAAAAATATTTAATCAATAATAACATATCCTGTTTGATGAAATGCCAAGCTGCTTTGAAAAAATCCATAGTGAACCCATCAAGACCGGTAATAGCTTTAGATGGCATAGATAGAAGAGCACTCCACACCTCCTCCTCCTCATCAAGGACACATGTAAGGGCCAAGGAGTCCTCCACCCCAATAAGATTTGGAATAGTGTCTAACAGAAATTCATCCATCACACTGCCTTCTGAGGAGAAAAGCTGTTCAAAGAAAGAAATACCTTCCTTCTGAATTTGTTTGGTATCATGAATCCATTCTCCCGCAGCATTTCTAATAGCATGAATGTAACTATGTTTTCTATTGTTCTTGACTGTAGAATGAAAGAAAGACATATTTCTATCCCCTTCTATAAGCCATTTGCATCTTGCCTTCTGGCTCCGAAACATTTCTTCCTATTTCAAGACGTCATTGCAGTGATCCTTAGCACTCACTAAATTTTGAAAAGACAAGTCAGATGGGACATTATCTACTGCCATTTGAGCCTCCCGAACACGTCCTTCTGCATTACTCACCTTTTCAAAAATATCACTGAAGGACTCCCTACTCTAGCTTCTCAAATCCTTTTTCAATCTTTTCATTTTAAGGAACCACCGAAAAGAGAAGTCCCCTCCATCAGGCACTGGTTGTTCCCAAGATTGCTACATAACATTCACGCATCCAAAGTCTTGTAGCCTTATGTTTAAAAATTTAAAAGGTTTACTTCCCACTTCATTTGCATTGTAAACTTCCACTAGCAAAGGTGCATGATCAGAAGCAATTCTGGGCAAATGTCTGACCTTACAACTCATCTCATCATTATTTTCGCAAAGCAAGCATCTATCCAGTCTAGACATAATACGAGCCTCCCCTTGCTGACTATTACACCAAGTAAACTCCGATCCCACAAAACCCACATCCTTCAATGAGCACCCATGCAAACAATCACGAAACTCATCCATAGCAAGCTGCCTGGGAGCACGACCCCCTTTTTTCTCAGACGACGAGAGGATTATATTGAAATCACCAACCACTGCCCAAGGAGAAGAATTAGTACTAGCCGTCTCCATTAAGTAATCCCATAACACCCTTCGCTTTTGATAATCAGAACTGCCATACACAAATGTTATCAACATGTTAGAATGCACAATCCCTTTTTTGATTAGAACAGTGAGAGCTTGATTATTGCAAGAAACCTGGGAGAGTAGATCCTCCTTGTTACAAAACACCCAAATTTTTGCATCACTATTACTGTTAGCAAGAATGGTATTGAAACTCATAGAAACCATATGTAGACACCTCGATTTTGAGGCGACCAATTGGTGGATCCATAGGCGATGACTTCAGGCTTCCAAATGCATCAAACCAACCAAGAACCATAGTACATTTGGATAACACACCCATTTGGTGCACCTAGCAGGCGCACCTAACTGGCGCACCTAGCAGGCACACCAATCAGGCACGCCTCATTGGCGCATGTCAATGGCACACAACCACAATTTCTAGGTCACCATCCACTGTAATCCAGTCGCTCTTCCCCTCCACGACTAGCGATCGAGCTGTCAACAACCTTCGAGATTGACAACGTTGATTCCTCCATCAGCGTAAATCCAAGCGTGATCTCCGGTTGAGCCCTAATAGCCCCTTGAGCCCGTGCACCGGCATATAAAGGAAGCCAAGAAAGACTTTTTGGGGAACTGGTGGAAAACCAATGGAGAATCCGACCTCCTCAGCTAGCCTCGTCGAGCAATCCTTGACAACCAGAGCTTCAGTATCCAGGTAATTCTCTTTCTCCCAATCTCGAATAGCCCATCTTTAGTCTTGTTCTTTGTGTTTTTGGTCCTATCTCCCTTATTCTCCGGTGGTGGGTGCAACCCACCAGTAGGATCGAGGCCCATGGCCTCTCGGTTGGGATGAGACCCTGGTGTCTATCCCCAAATCCCTCCTCCTCCTCCTTGAGCCTCCATCACTCAGGAGAGGATTCCCTAGCCAACAGTGGCCAAGAGTGCGCCGTCGGCCGCCTCCTTCGCCATGGAAACCACCAAGTGGGTGGAGCCTTCCGGTCGTACCCGCTTCAAGTCACTGCTTTAGGAAGCCCCACCACATCGCCACGTTGTTGTCACAGCCCTTGGGACGATGCCCCCACCTCTGTCTCGTCCGCCGCTGACATGGGAGGTGGGTAGAGCCTCTCGAGCATCCCTGACCTCCACTGACACCTTTGGAGTGTCCATCGTACTGTCCCGATGCTTCCCCACTCGCTGCCACGCCGACCCAATAGCAGGACCACCACCTGCAACTCAGTCGTTGTCTTCTTTGGTGTTGACAGCCCCTTACTGGAGTGTGAGGTGGGGAGAGCATCCCAACCCTCTCTGGGCATGCCCGACACCTCAGGGATGCTCGCCGTGCCTTCCTCAAGCTTTTTTGACCATCGCTCGTTGTCCTTCCTCGATGCACCGCTGCCGATCCGTCGTCGGAGCTTGCGCTGGAATGAAGACGTCGGCGATCCACCGGTGATCTTCAAACACCCTCTTTTCAGAGATAGGTCATCGTTTTTTTATATTTGTTACAGTTAAGTCCTTAAGTTTCGTTACATCTAGGTCCTTAGATTTATTTTCATCACATTTAGGTCCCTAGAGCACCCATAGGGCGCACCTATCTGGCGCATTGGACTAGCGCACTATCCAGGCGCACCACTTTGGCGCACAAGTGTAACACTTGGGCCTGATTATCCATTTTTAATTGTAAATCATGTGATTAATTGTAATATTGTATAAATGGTTTATTAATGGATAATCTATTGTTTCTTGTGAGTGTGAGGGTTTGGTTGGCTTTCTGTGCACCTGTTTGTGATTTGGGACTAATGTAGAGTCTGGTTTGAGAATGCACAATCACCTTGATTTACGTGCCTGTCTTTTCTCCTCTCTTTTCCTTCTTTCTTTTTCTCCCTCTCTCACGAGCTCTTCCCATCGTTGTCTCCTTCTTCTTCTTCCCCAAACCTGTGCCACCACAAACAGCAGCACATGTCTCCCCATCCCTTTCGACATGATGGGTGGCCGGCGCCATGGGGGGGAGGAGATAAAGAGGAAGGAGGCAGCAGTGGTTGGAAGCCAAGAGAGAAAGAAGGAAAAGAGGAACGATGCGTGCGCTAGAGGGAGAGGAGGAAAGCTAAGACGTGTGCGCCATTGCCGTAAGTCATCGGGGCTGCATTAGAGTGCAGGGAGGATGCCGCGAGTGCCACTTGAGGTACACGATCCCTCTTTCTATTCTATTCTTCCTTGTAGAATGATATGTTAAATGCATGAAAAATGAGAATAAATGCATGTAAAATCATAGAAAAATTGTAGAATGGGTGAGAATGTGATGGATAGCATGAATATGTAGATATCATGCGGTTAGGATGAAAATTGGTAGATTTATGCTAATTTTAGGGATGCGTGCTACAATAGTGTTATATGAGCTTCATGCCTTTATGATTTTTGTATGGATTGCATGTTGAATGGATTCATGAATGGTTTGAAGGGTTTTGAAGTAGACTCAAGGGTCTACACCTCATGATTTATTGATGTTTTATTATGCACGTTTGAGGGGTCCGTCAAAAGCTCTCATTCCCGGTGAATGACTGGTTCGTTGGCAGGGGCCGTGTGCAAAACACAAGAGATTTGGCATGCCGAACTGGGTTCGACATACCGAATCCCTGTCAGTGTGCGTAGGGGTGCCTGGTTTCGGTAGACCGAAAACCTTCGATCGACTGAAACAAGAGGTTTCGATATATCGAATCATTGATTTTCGGTATACCAAATTTGAATTTGGTCTGCCGTTTTTATCCCCTATCGCATATGAATAAATGAGTATAAATGATGGAAATGAATGATTTTAAAGGGATAATGGGCATGTGTTAATGGTGTTTTCCCCATGTAAATGTCATGGAGGAATATGGAACCCAAATAAGTAATTTTGGAAATAGTTTTGGATTTAATACCCTAAGAATGAATAAAAGTGATTAATGTGTGGTTTTATGTAATTTTGGGCATGAGACTCAGTTTATGATTTTAAAGTATGGTTTTTCATGAATTGAGTTGGGACCCCAGTAAAGGGTCACGTGTTGCATGGAAAAGATTCCTGCAACAAAAAGAATGAAATGGAAATGGTTTTGAAAATAAAACACTAATAATGTGTTGTGGAATCATGGGGGTTGGTGTCGACAATGTGGTAGGAGAATGACACGTCAAAGAAACCAATTGTCAAATACGACCGTAGTTTCCAGTGTGGAACCATGAGTGAATGATGTTGACAAATTGTAAAACATCAATTGTCAAATACGACCATGGCCACCAATGTTTGTGACGGTGTAGGTTGAGCCTGGGTTATTGAACCTAGTTGTTTGAGTCACCGATAGGATGTCAGATAAAGACGTATCCCCTTGCATATGTGAGAAGAAATTGAGGCCAGTTGGCCGAGGCGGTGTCCTCCCACATGGGGAACTTCACCTTGGAAGTGCATGGAGGTAGGGGAAACCGTGTCCTCACCTATTGCTTGTGTGCCTAGTTACCCCTCATCAAGGTAACATGAATAAATAAAAGTAGAAATAAATAAGAAAAGTGTGTGGTTTTGTGAAAAAAGAAAGCAATGTGGTTTGGTTAGGATTGGACTTGTGAATGGTCCTAAAATCCTAGAATTAAATAAGAATAGTGTTTTAACCAGTTACCAACCAGTATTTGTGATTTTGGTTTTGAGCCATGTGAGGCATTGTGTTTTGGGCTGGATTTGGTCGAGAATGTGGTTTTCTCAAGAAATGAGTTTTGACAATGGTTTTGGTTTTGGAAAGAAATCCCAAGCATTGAAAAGAAAGATGAATTTTTGAGAAAGACTATGGTTTTGGAAACAAATTCCAAATATTTTTAAAAAGAAACGAAAAAGTGAGTTTTGAGAAAAAGCATAGTCTTAGGAATAGATTCCCATGTGATTTCAAAGGAAAAAGGGAATGATGTTTTAAAATGGGTTTTCAAAAAGAAAATCAAGTTTTTATAAATTTAAAGTTGTGTTTTTAGTAATTTTGCCAGATTTTGTTGTTTGTGTGTTTGGGGCACGTACTTGGTGGCTTAGAAGTCACTCACGCGTGCTTTGGTTGGTTTTCAGGTGCAGGTCGTGTGTAGTCGAGTTCCGGTGCTGGAGTAGGAGCTTCTAGCCGCACATCGTTTCTTGGAGGTGAGCCTCAGTTACAATCATTTAATTCTTGCTATAATTAGTGTAATTTTGCTTATGATATTGTGATCTTGGTAGCATGTCCGGGTCAGGGTGTTACAATAAGACAAGCGCATCTCTTCGGCGCACCATACAGGCACACCTGCCTGTTTCAGTGCACAAACATCATGTAGGTCCTTAGGTTTATCACCTATAAGTCCCTAAGTTTTAGTTGCATATAGGTCCTTGATGTCACTATTTTGTTTCATCTAGGTCCTTGAGTTCACTGTTATCTTTGCATTTAGGTCTCCAAACCTTATTATCATTGCATTTCGATCCATTACTTTATGATGTTGTTGCATGAGGGTTCTGATTTTGCATCTTGAGATTTTCTCGTACCTTTTGCATCTTAGACCCTATAGTTTTTATTTTTGTGCTTTGGCTACTCATTTTGCATCACAGATTTCTATGTGTTATTGTATTTTTGCACTTTAGCCCTTATATTTGTTTTCTTTGTGCATTGTAGGACATTTTGTACCATAACCCTCGCATATGTCCACTATCACATCCCATGAATATTTTGCATTCAGGAAACTACAATAGCCAGCTTTATCACAATATCTGGTCATTTTGCACTTATGACCTTGGCTTAATCCGTCGTCCAATATCATGCATCTACACGTCTTTCGAGGCTTTTGGCTTCCCTATCGCATACATTAGAGCAATGACAATTACTGTCGGCTGACTAGATCTGGTTCAAGACACAGGCAGCGCTTCTAAGCACACTAGGAGCATGTTTTGGTTTTCCCTCGCAACCTAGTTCTATTTTCACACGTTTCTTTTAAAATTACATGGCATATGCATCATTGCCTTTGGGTGTACATTAATTGGCAGTTGAGTCCACACAACCACACAAAGCAAGTAAGAAGCCTAGAAAGACCAACTCGTAGGGCCTGTGGCGGTGCCTAATACCTTCCCCATGTGCAACAAGAGTCCTTACCCTTTCTCTGGCTACAATGACCATTGTGTCCCACCCCTTGGCGTAGAATCATGTTTTTGAACTTCACTTCGTTTTCTAGTATCCTTGTTCATCCGATTTTCCTCGTCTTTCCGATCAAAAGACTAGGTGGCGACTCTGATTTTGTCTTATCTTGTGCCTTCGCCTTCTGGCATGGCTATGACCTCCTCCTTTGGTGCCCTCCACCCTAAATTCCTAGGTGGACATGGTCACACCATAATATCATTTGCACGGCTAACATCAATAAAAGGCTCTATAATTGCAACAATAGAAGGGTTATGACACTTGATCAAGAAATGCAACCTTCTAATAGTGGGTCTATTAGCAAGACCTCTGGCATTCCACACCATCATCTTCATTTGAAATAGACGAGAAAGGATGAACTTCAACACTAGCCTTGGTCTTACTCCTTGTCATAGGTCCTGCCCTTTTTTCTTTTCTACTGTGTATCCCATCTTTACCAGTGTCACTAGAGTACCCTCTGCCTTTCCAAAGTGTTCAGCTTTTCTAGGTCTTCCTCTACGTTTGGGCCTGTCAACAGATGAAGCTTTGAAATCCTCTCTTGGAATAGAAAATAGAGGGCTTTCCTCAACTTGTCCGTCATCTTCACCCTCGTCCTGACAACAACTAATGGGCAGTTCGGCATCCTCCTCCTCCATCTCCACGTCTTCAACAGAAAGCCCGACTGTCACCCTATCTGCATTACTAACGTCTTCCTTCCGTAAGCCTCCATGTGTAATGCCTGCCTGAGTATCCTTTTGAACAGATTTTTCAACCTCTCCTTCTAAGCCCATAATATCGATACCAGAGTCCTCGTCTTCCGCAAAAACCTTACCTAACATGTCTTTAACCTTAGGATCTTCATCCCATAAGAAATCTTCTTTCTCAAGTGTAACTAGTGCCTCACAGAGCCTCTTAAATGCCTGACTAATAGGTATGTCTTCCTTGTTAGTAAAAGAAAAGACATCTTGAATCTTTAGCACTCATCCTATGGGTCTCCACACTTTTTTACCTGAGATGTTCTTTATATTCATGCTACCAGTCTGAAGTGAAACCTCTAGCTTCCTCCCTTCTTCCGGCTCACTCTGTAAATTCTTCTTTTGCAGGTTCCTCCTCTTTTCAGGGTTTCATCCGCAATCAGACTTGGCATGTACTCTTTTCTTGCATTCTAGGCAGAAGAGCGACTTATTCTCCATAACCATTGGTTGGAAATCGCCTCTGATCTCACAGGGAGGTAGACTTCTTGATCGATTTGATCGCTGGTTCTGGTGCTGTGTCGAAGCCTCCCTATTGCATGGCACCAATGGAGTTGCGAGGGCTCAAGTCTCAATTGCAGGAGTTGCTGGACAAGGAATTTATCAGGTCGAGTGTGTCTCCGTTTGGGAGCACCTGTCTTGTTTTTGCGTAAGTAGGATGGTTCGCTTCGACTATGGTTGGACCAAAATTGTGAGACGAGTTTCCAAGAGTTGAAGTCTCGTCTGGTTTCTATCCCTGTGTTGACTCTACCTTCTGGAAGTAGTGGCTTCACTGTGTATAGCGAATGCAGTGGCGTTGGGTTGGGGTGTGTTCTGATGCAGCATGGCAATGTCATCGCATATGCTTCGCGCAAACTGAAGGATCATGAGAAGAACTACCTGAACCACGACTTGGAGATGGCTGACGTAGTGTTCGCTCTCAAGCTCTGGCGACATTATCTCTATGGAGAGTAGTTTGAGGTCTTCACTGATTATCAGAGCCTGAAGTATATCTTCACATAGAGGGACCTCAACCTGATGCAGCGTCGTTGGATGGAGTATCTAATGGACTATGATTTCAGCCAGTCCTACCATCCCGGCAAGGCCAACATGGTCGCCCTTAAGTCGGCGTACGCACGTGATGGTGAGCTTGATGGTCAAGGAGTGGACCATATTGGAAGATCTAGTGAGCTGCAGGTCGAAGTGACAAGCTCGGGGGATGGTTGGTACTTGGGAGGGCAACCTGTCCATTTGCCTTAAGCTGCTAGAGTTTATTGTTGCCTGTCAACGGCTAGATCCTTTTGTTCAGGCTGTGTTTGAGAAGCTGGAGGCTGGTCGAGAGCCTCATTTCTCTGTTGGAGCATATGGAGAGCTGAGGTATAATATACGTCTGTATGTGCCCCAACATGAGGAGGCCAGGCAGAGATTGTTGGATGAAGCACATCGGTCTAGGTACACCTTTCACCTTGGGAGTACAAAGATGTAACAAGATCTAAAGCGAAACTTTTGGTGGTCTGGCATGAAGAGAGATGTTGTAGACCATGTGACGAGGTGTACAACTTGCCAGCTGGTCAAGGCAGAGTACTAGAGACTTGGAGGGACCTTGCAGTCGTTGGATATTCTTATGTGCAAGTGGGAGCACATCTCGATGGACTTCGTGACTGGTTTGCCGCGAACTCAGAGGAAGAATGACACCGTGTGGGTGATCGTTGATCGGCTAACCAAGTCTGCTCACTTCCTAACCATTCGCGTGAAGCTTCTGATGCATCACGTAGTGGAGTTGTATGTGTCCGAGGTGGTGAGGCTGCCTGGTGTCCCGATGTCCATCGTGTCGGACAGAGACCCGAGGTTCACCTTAAGGTTCTGGAGAACTCTGCAGGAGACCTTTGGCACTATGCTCAACTATAACACAGCATTTCACCTTTAATCGGATGGTCAGACAAAGAGGACTATTCAGACGCTGGAGGATATGCTCAGAGCATGTGTCTTAGACTTTCAAAGGAGTTGGGAGGGCCATCTATGGTTGAATGAGTTCGCCTACAACAATAGTTATCACTCGAGCATCGGGTGGCTCCGTACAAAGCCTTGTATTGTAGGCCATGCAGATCGCCGGTTTGCTGGAGAGAGGTAGGCAAGCGTCAGTTGATTAGTCCTAAGCTTGTGCAGCTGTATGCGGACAAGGTTGATTTCATCCGTAGCAGGCTATTGGTTGCATAGATTCAGCATAAGAGTTACGCCGATAGGAGGTAGAGACCACTGGAATTTCTGGTGGGAGACTATATGTTCCGAAAGGTGTCGTTGACCAAGGGCGTCATAAGGTTTGGGAAGCATGGCAAGTTGAGTCCTCGCTAAATCGGGTTGTACCAAATTACCTAGAGGATCGACGAGGTTGCCTATTAGTTGGATTTACCACCAGAGATTCCATCCGTGCACGACGTGTTCCATGTCTCCATGTTGAGGAAGTGCCTAGCTGACACATTTTATGTGATCCCAGTTCAGCCAAAATGGCTCCAAGAAGATCTATCCTTTGTGGAAGATGCAGTCCAGATTGTTGATCGTAAGGAGCAGGTGCTGTGGAACGAGGTGATTCCGTCGGTTTTGGTGCGATGGAAGCGTCATAGAGTTGAAGAGGCCACGGGGGAATGTGAGGAAGCCATCCTAGTCCAGTACTCGTATCTTTTCACCTAGTTTTCTAGCGCGAAATCTTCTTTTAAAGGGGTTAGGATGTCACACTCATAAAATTTATTTTGTAATTTTTTACATTTTTATGAATTTATTCCTAGACGGGTGTTACTGTTCTAAGACTCATTTGTGTGGATTGGTCTTTTTGGGCTTGGGCTAGCTTCTAATTACGTGTCCTTATGCGTGGTTGGCACTATGCATTGTGGCACTGTGCCGGTGGGCCTAGGTGTGGGTCCGTGTGGGGCCCACGTTGTGGGCCGGTTGGTGAGAGAGTTTGGTGCAAAGAGTTGTTAGTTCGCGCGGGAGATTGGGGGTTGCACTGTGCATGCATGCATGCAACTACCACCTTAGGCACATATATATATGCACGGCTGACGACGCTTCCTCTACACCTCTCCTCCTCTCCTCCATGCGTTCATCCTCCTCTTCCCGAGCACGCCATCCCCTTCTCCTCTCCCCACTCACCTTCCTTCTTCTCCCTCGCTCTCCCCATTCACCCCCACCCTCTCCTCTTCCCCCCGTCACTCCCCCGTCTCTTCCCCTACTTCTTGCCTCTCCTTTATTTGGTGTGCTCGTGAGTTGGCAATGGCGTGCGATGGCTCTTGGCGGTTTGTGGATCTTCGATGGTGTGCCCCTGCGGTCGTGTGAGCCTCGGCGAGGGTTGGTATGGCCAACGTTGACTGGAGGATCATCGGAGTGCGTTTCTTAGGTACGCACCTTCAATCCATGAATAGAGAGCATGAAATTGGTAGAAATTGATAGGATTGCATGAAATCTAAGTAAATTTATGTTCCTAGAATTTATTATGAATTTATGAGAATTTATTGTGGTTTTATGGACATTTATGGTGTTTTGGGTCATTTTGACCCTCCTACCTTTGAGAATGTATGTCTTGATGTATGGTGAATGGTTTTTGGTTTTGTTTGTTGGGTTTTGGAGTAGACTCAAGGGTCTACATCTTATGTTTTATGTGAGATTATTGGTGTTGGTTTTGGGGTCTGATCGTCGGTCCTAGTTGGGTGACTTTGAACAATAGGGTTTGGGCCGTTTTCTATTTTTCGTAGAAATCAGCATACCGAAACAATTTCGGTATGTCATTTTTCTATCAGTTTGGTCCTCTGGTCGAAATTCAATCGTCTGATTTTGGATAGTCGACTGAATCTGTGGATTTCAATTGACCGAACCATCTTCAGTATACCAATTTTGGCCTAGTGTTGACTGTTGACCTAATTCGGTGGACCGATCCAAATTGGTCTATTGAACCAGGGATTTTTGGCATACCAAACCTATTTTTCGACATGCCAAATCAGGGCCCAAATTCTTTTATAAAATGTGATTTTCGAGGGTTTTTCGAGATTGGTTTGTATTGTCCTTTTAAGATGGGATTGTGAACCGTCAGTGGTGGTCCCTTGGGACACCTGATGTGCCATTTTGTTGAGGTTTTGGAAGAATTTTCAAAGATATAAAATGATTTTGAAAATGATTTCAAAAAAGATGGTTGGCCTATTTTGGAAAATGGTTTTCCTAGTTTTCTATGTGCAGGCTGAGACAGTGTGGGACTGTGTTGTCAGGACCAGGGAATGTGACGACATTCTCAGGTGGTCGGGCGCGACTCCTTAGTTGAGGTCGGGGGCCGAGATACCTGAGACTAAGGGACGTCGGGTCTTGGAGGTATGAGACTCTTTGACTGTCGTCTCAAGGCTAAGGTTGTTATACGCAGGTTGAGGTGTCTTGTGGCATGATGGGGAGATGTAATACTCCTGCTGTCGCTGTGAGCATTGAGGCTCGGGTGTTATCTGGTGTGGAGGTATGCCACTCCCTCCTGATCACTGTGTGTGGAGGACACCGTGAGGGGACATACTCTGTGGTGGCCAGTGTGGGTGGGACACGTGTCCTGTAGCTGGTAGCATCCTAAGAGACAGGACAGCCTTCTCTGGGAGGGGTTGGCTTCGTGAGGGTTCTCTGGGTGGGAGAATTACGGGACGATGCGACTCCTTTTCTTTATCCTTTTCTTGTCCTTCGTTGGTGTTTCCAAGTCTAGTCTCCTTCTCTAGATTCACCATCTTTGTCATGACCCTATCGGGATTCCTCGTGTGTTTCCACGCACCGAGGAACCTTGCATGACTCCCTAGTGCATGGAAACACACGAGGATCAATTTCTATGACCATGCCAGTGGAACCCTACACGACTCCCTAGTGCGTGAAAACACACAAGGATTAGTTCCTAAGACCATGTCGGTGGAACCTTGCACGACTCCCCAGTGCGTGGAAACACACAAGGAATCCTGATATGGTCACGACGAATAAGATGAATCCAGAGAAGGAGACTAGACATAGAAACACCAAAGAAGAACAAGAAACGGATAAGGAAAGGAGTCGCCAGTTCTTGTGACCATGCTGGTGGAACCCTGCTTGACTTCCCGTTGCGTTGAAACACACAAGGAATCCCGATATGGTCACGACGAAGATGGTGAATCCAAGGAAGGAGACTCAACTCAGAAACACCAAAGAAGGACAAGAAAAGGATAAGGAAAAGGAGTCGCCACCTAGTCTTTTAATGGAAAGACGAGGAAAACCAGGATGCATATGAATGCAAGAAAATGATGCAAATGAATGCATGTATGCTCCGTACCTAATGGATGCAATACTTAGCCAATGCGGACTAGAGAAAGGGTAAGGATTCTTGTTACGCATGGGGAAGGTGTTAAGCACCCTTATACGCCTGAAGAATTCGGTCTTTCAAGGTTAACCGCTTGCTCATGATCTAGTGTGTGTATGCTTGTTTACTTCTAATGCACATGCCTAAGATGAATGCGAAAACATGACAAATCTCCAAGAAACAATGAATAAAAGATAAATGATAAAGAAAATAATCCAAGGGACAATGTAGGCATTGAAAATGCCACTTTACTCTACGCCCTTGGGTGATGAGGAAAATCATGTAAAAATAAAAAATGTTCGGCAAGCACTAGTCAAAACAGCGGAAACTAGTAATCTTGAGAAAATCAAATGAGAAAATAATCTGCATTCGGATTCATATCAGCATTGTCAAGCATGTTAATGTGCGTCCATGGGCAATGGGTAAAATCAAGTAAATCAGAGTCATCCAGAGAGAAAACTGACGCAAAATAGCGGAAAACTTCAAATGCTCAAAAAGGGAAACAATCCTCGTTGGATCGATGTAGGCATTTACATGCCAATTAATGTACGCCCTCGAGTGGTATGAAAACCAATTCAGAATAGAATTGTAAAAGTCAGACTAAAAGTCATGAAATGCATCTCAAAAAGCAAATTTGATTCGATGTGGCAACGTATGATATGCAAGAGAATATATATACGAAAATATGCATGAAATGCATGAATGAAGATAAACGCATAAAATGTATGCAAGAGAATACACATGTTGACTAATGGTGAATGCAAGGCATGAGGGGAGAGAGTGCTCCTGATAGTGTCTGTCCTATTTTTAGTAAGCTCCACTGGCCATCAGGGGGAGACCATCGGTATGAATCCGATGGGAGGTCTACAGCGATGGTAGCCTCTCCATGCTCACTCTCTCTCTCCACACAGCTACACGGACCTAGGGAAGAAGGAGGATGGACTGATGCATGCATGCAGAGGGAATAGAATGCCTACCTGTAATGACGCCCATTTGCTTCCCTGATCACCAGCGGTTTGCTTGGGTTCGACGAAGCATGACAGTGGCTGGAGGTTGGTTCCTTGACGGGAGCTGGTGGGAGAGGAAGGTGGGGTTGTTGGTGATGGTGCTCATGGATGCTTGGGAGAGTGAGTGAAGTGGATGGTTTTTTCTAAATGGCCCCCCTCCACCATGCATGTAGGATAGGGTTATTTATAGAGAAGGGTTGTTAGGGATTTGTTATGAATTAGTTAGGATGTTGTTAGGGATTTGTAAGGAATTAGTTAGGAAGTAGTTAAGGATTTGTTAAGAATTAGTTAGGAATTAGTTAAGGAGTTGTTAGAGATTTGTTAGGAATTACCTAGGAATTAGTTTGGTAGTTGTTAGGAATTACTTAGGAAGCTATTAGCGATTTGTTAGGAATTAGTTAGGAATTAATTAGGAAGTTGTTATGGGTTCGTTAGGAATTAGTTAGGGAGTTGTTAAGGATTTGTTAAGAATTAGTTAGGTATTAGTTAGGGAGTTGCTAGGGATTTGTTAGAAATTAGTTAGGAATTTGTTAGGCAATTGTTAGGAATTAGTTAGGAAGTTGTTAGGGATTTGTTAGGAATTAGTTAGGAAGTTGTTAGGAATTAGTTAGGAAGTTGTTAGGGATTTGTTAGGAATTAGTTAGGAATTTGTTAAGGAGTTGTTAAGGATTTGTTAAGAATTAGTTAGGAATTAGTTAGGGAGTTGTTAGAGATTTGTTAGGAATTAGTTAGGAATTTGTTAGGGAGTTGTTAAGGATTTGTTTGGAATTAGTTAAGAATCAGTTAGGGAGTTGTTAGGGATTTGTTAGGAATTAGTTAGGAATTAGTTAAGGAGTTGTTAGGGATTTGTTAAGAATTAGTTAAGGTGTTGTTAGGGATTTGTTAAGAATTAGTTAAGGAGTTGTTAGGGATTTGTTAGGAATTAGTTAGGAAGTTGTTAGGGATTTGTTAGGAATGGATGGGTTGAGTTCGGTTTTGGTTTAGTTTGGGTTTAGTTTTGGGATAAAGGTTTAATTGGGTTCTGGATTAGGGTTACGGCTAATTTTAGGATCTAACTGCAAGCATATGGGGTGTCTACAATCACTTTCTTGGAGATGCAGGGTCCCTATGGAGTTTAGACACTTTGTCTGGCATCAATAGATTGTGGCTTCCTCACTTACTTGGTTGTCAACGTAGTGTCAACTAAAGAGAGACAGTCCATTCTAGCACAGGTAAGTTTTTTGATTTTCGTCATCGGGCAGATGACTATAATGCAAAGTGTTTTCGTTGTTTTAGATTTTTTTTTTCAATTTTTTGTGTTTTGATTTTTCTAATTTTTAAATTTTTTTGTTTTTGATTTTTTTTTTTGGATTTTTTATTTTTGTATTTTTGGGATGCTTGATGATGATGCATAAAGGTTGAAACAATAAAGCGAACATGGGAAAAGTATACCGTGATGGCCCTACTACTCGTTGTTCTGCTACTGACCACACTTAGGGAGTCATTGTTATTCTGACTACATAGCTCTAACTGCCAGGAAAACTGTAGCTGTTGGGGCTGATGATGACTGCGTCTGCTATTGAGGTCCAAGGTATTCGCACACGCAAGGTCAGATTGATGTGTGGCAAGCTGACAAACCTTGGGTTAGGCCCCCAACAGATGAAAGGGAACAGGAGTGGTGCACACTTGTGTCGTCGGACAGAGCTGAGAAGTGATAGGAGAGGGAATTGGGCTGATGAGATCAGATGGGTCTCCTAGGAAGGAGCTGGCAGAGAGGAAGTAGACCCTAGAAGTTCCTACATCTTCGGAGCTTGCAAGCTCAAGCGAGGAGAGGCTGGCTACACTAGGGTGTGTAAGTGCTTGTGCAACCATGGGTGCAGGTGTAGATGTCTCTTGTGTATCGATGACAATGGTCCCATTGTCAATGAAGGTCTGAATGACGTCCCGCAGAGTGTGGCAATTGTTAGTTGAGTGCCCTAGGACTCGATGATAATCGCAATGCGCGCTCATGTCATACCACTGTGGAAGTGGGTTTGATGGCGGACGAGGTTCTGGGAGCCTTAAGAGAGACACAACCTGAGGGAAGATGGCACTTAGTGGCTCACCTAGTGGAGTGAAGTCACTTTCGATGTGATGACCGTGCCTCTACTTAGGTTGTTGTCCTTGCCGAGCCAGTGCAACGTGATGTGCTGGTTTGACGATGGGGTGCGTGTGTGCAGAGCTAGGTGCAGCTACAGACTGAGTAGGGCGTGGTTGGCTCACTACCTCAGCGGGTTCGGGAGAAGGTTCGACGTACATGATGACAGGCTTCTTGGAATTGTCAGTGCTGGAGCCAATGTTGTTGTTGTAGCTGATCTTGCTATCGTTGTCATTGTTGTTGGAGCTGGCCTGTTGGGTGAATGCAGTGAGTGTAGAGAAATTCCCACTTCGCAGTGAGTTTTCCACGTGAGCGCCTGTCCAAATCAGCAATGCAAAGGATGTAATGGGTTGTATGCTAAGCAGAGCCCTTGTCGCTGGTTGCACTCCCTTGATAATGATCTTGACAGACACCTCGTCCAACGACCTATCTTTGACCAGAGAGGCAAGTGTGCGCCAACGATCGACATACTCCCCAAATGGCTCGTGGGGTCTCTGCCGAATTGCAACAAGATCCTCGAGCTTTGGGATCAAGTCGAGGTTGAAAGAGTACTGGTCCAGGAATGCTCAGCTAAGGTCATTCCAAGTCTTGATAGTGGCCATGTCCAAGGATGTGAACCACTTAAGAGCTAGCCCTGTCAGACTTTTCTGGAATAGGTGGATCAAAAGCCTCTCATTGCCTTGGAGCTGCACGAGGTCGAAGCATCAGAACCTTCCCTCGAGCCTCGTTCTTCATCCACAGTCGACGCCGCCGGAGACGACAGCGAGCTTGGTCGAAAGGGGAGCTCACACGGCCATTCATGCTTCCAGATGGAGGAAAACCTTCCTCTCCGCGCCCTCAACTCTCCTGGAGCCTTGGTTTGCCGTTCTAGCGCCTCCAGTTACCCCTTCTTCCCCGTCACCGTCGCTGGAGTCGCGACACCGACGAGTGAGGTGGGGAAGAGACCTGGACCGTCAAACACATGATCCAAGACATTAGATCTTCCCCTCTTTCTTCCCTCTTGCTCCCTGTGCTTGGATGCTAGATCAGGCATCAGGGAAGCCATTAATGGCATCTCAGATGGCCGTCGATGGCGAGGTTCCGTCACTAGTGGCCGTCATGCCTTTATTTTAAAAACATAAAAACTTCTTTTAAGAAACTTTTTCTCCTTTTCCTTTCTTGCAACTAGGTCCTTATTTTTTGCATTTAAGCCCTTGTATTAGTTTTTTAATCATTTTAATAATGATTTGTTTTGAAAAATTGCAGTGTGACTCTTGCAAATTTCTTTTAATAGTTCATAGGCATTAAATTTTGACATAAAGCCCTTTGATTTAGTTTTCATTCATTTTAAGTCCATAATTTGCACAAAAAACCCTGAACTTCATTAAAATTGTTCTGAATGCATGATTTTCTGGTACAATTGCAAATCTAACCCTGCAGATTCAAATTTTTTACCCAAATGTGTTCAAAATTGCATTTTAAATCCTGAACTTTACTGAATTCACACTGAATGCATGTTTTTAAGGCATATTTGTAGATCAGTCCCTAGAAATTCATGTTTTCATCCATAAGTCCACTATTTTGCACATTTAACCTTGAATTTTTTCAAAATTGTATTAAACACATGTTTTGCTGGCAAAATTGAAGATTGGACCCTAAGAATCCTAATTTTTACCAAAAATGCATAGTTTTACACATTTAACGCCCAACTTCCTTAAAATTGCACAAAATGTGTTTTCTTAGGCATTTTTGCTGATTTAGCCCTAGAATCTCAGCCTTTACTCAAGGCATGTAATTTTTTGCATAGAGGCCCCTAGAAATTTACATATTTCACTTATACTTGCATTTTGTACATTTTATTCTCTTTTTTCACGCATATTTTCTCATGCTTACTTTCTTGCATCATGCATGCATTTCAAACTTATTTCAAGCTTAGTTTTCATATTATTTTTTGGATTTCTTCTGATTTGCATGATTTTGATTTGATTTGGATTTTCATCACCCGAGGGCATACATTAACAGGCTTGACAATACCGACATTGACTCGACTGAGGATTATTTTCTCCCATTTGATTTTTATGGATTTCTTACGTTTCCGCTATTTTGCGAGATGTTTTTCGAATATTTTCGATTTTCACAATTTTCCTTATCGCCCAAGGGCGTACAGTAAAGTGGCATTTTCAATGCCTACATTGTCCCTTGGATTAATTTTCTTATTATCTCTTTTCTTCATTTCTTTGATTTGGCATATTTTCGCATTCGTCTTAGGCATGTGCATTCAGATAAACAAGCATACACACACCAGATCATTAGCAAGTAGGAAACCTAGAATGACCTATTTCCTCGGGCATATGGGGGTGCTTAACACCTCTCATGTGTAACGAGAATCCTTACCCTTTTTCTGGCCTACATTGATTTGTGCACTGCATCCATTAGGCACGAAGCATATATATGTTTTGCCTTGATTTCTTTAGGTTTTCCTTTCTGTTTGGTTTTCCTCGTCTTTCCACTAAAAGACTAGGTGATGACTCCTTTTCCTTATCTTTTTCTTATATTTCTTTGGTGTTTCCGAGTCCATTCTCCTTCTTCGGATTCACCATCTTCGCCGTGACCATATCGGAATTCCTCGTGTGTTTCCACGCACCTTGGAGTCGTGAAAGGTTCCATTGGCATGGTCACAGGAACTGGCGACTCCACTAGGGATAACCAGATTCTGGCTTTCGCTTTGGTTTTCATGGTGAGAGAGCGGTTTTTTCCCTTTGTCAGCTATAGAGTGTTGTGTGCGAGTTGCTAGGCCATAGCCCAGGAGTTCCTTTCAGTGACCTCAGTCTTGAGGCATTATTGTCGACTGTCTTTCCCTAGGCTATCCATCACTTCCGACGATAGCTCCTCGTAGGTGTCATCCTCGAGTTTGCAATCGCAGTCCCATCCTTACCCGTTCGCCATCCATTATGGCCCAACGAGCCTCAGAGACCTTTGTACCAGCTACTCCGGAGGGGATCCCTATTTCCGCCTCTCCTTCCTCCTTTACTTTGACATCTGTCACTTCACCTGCACTCCATGACAGCCACTTCTAGGCACATGGAGTTCCCTGTCCTCCAATTTCGGGACACTGGCAGACCCTGATTGGTCTGGAGCCCATGACTGAGGCAGTTACTATAACCACCACTAGGGCATCTGATCTGATAATGTCATGTCCTTCGGTTGGTTCAGCTTCACTTGACACACAACTGGCTGTGATTACTTCATCTGTAGGAACTCAACTCGCTGGATCTTTGAACCTCCAGCCCCTTTTGACATCTCTTCGGCTTGCTCTTCCGGCCCACAGTGCTGCTACCAATGGTTCTCTTACTGTGCAGTCTCAACAGCTTCTGGCTCTCACGTAGAGGCTGCAAAGCTTGGCCTTTTCCTTGGATCCTACTTTGACTGCACCTATTTGTCCTATACCTGAGGACCCATCTCCGCCTACTCAGGCATTTCATGCTGCACTAGTCACACCACCACCGCAGGCGTCGCCACAGCTTCTCGTTGTCTCGACGATAGGTGCCACTTCTCTGCCATTAGTATCATCATCACTGTACACGTAGCATATTCCTCCATCTGCTGGTGGTCAGCCTTTTAGGCTGGCGGGAGTACAACAGCCTGTGAACCCAACCATACCAGTTCAGTAGTTGTTGCTCCCACACGCAACACCATGCCCAACACAGCATACTGTCGTTCCTGCACCCTTGCATGAGATACAAGCCTCAGCATTCATTCCACCACAAACAACACACATGCACGGGTACACTAGTCATTACGTCGCAACACCAGGTGGCAAGATGATAGATCTAGAGGAGCACATGGGTGCTACAAACACAGCGGACGCGAGACCCACCCCAGCTGCACAATCAATGTCAGCAGCAACCCCAGATGCACTTCTCACCAGGATGAATGACTTGAAGACAACATTACAACAAGTGCAGGGCGGGGATCGCCAGTCTTACACCTTCCGGGACCTCTGCTACTTTCCAGAGGCTATACTCCCTCCAAACTTTCACATTCTAGAGCTTGAAAAATACAATGGGAAAGGTTGCCCAATCTCATATCTTAGGGAGTATTGTGGTGATCTTGCTCAGTTGTAGGTTGATGAGAGACTACTTATTCTCCTTTTCCAGAAGAGCCTCACAGGTCCTACTTTGAAGTGGTTCACATCTCTGGATATGACCACCATTAAGACTTGGAATGACCTTAGCCAGGCTTCTCTAGAGCAATATTCATTCGATCTCAACATGGTCCCAAAGCGCGAGGACCTAGTCGCAATAAGGCAGAAGCCCCACGAGCCGTTTGGGGAGTACGTCGGGTGCTGGCGAGCCCTCACTTCATAGGTTCATGATAGACCTTCTAACGAAGAGTCTATCGAGATAATAATCCGAGGAGCATAGCCATCCACAGGGGCCCTGCTGAGCGTTCATCCCATTTCCACCGTTGCATCCCTAATCAAAGCTGGCACCCTTGTCGAGAGCTCACTGCATAGCGGAAGTATTCCTGCATTAGCGGCATTCGCCATGCAAACCATGGCTTCAGGAGGAACTAGCAACAACAATGGCAACAACAATGGATCCAACATCATATATCCACGAAAGAAGAACACTGCCAAGAATACCGTGGCATAAGTAGGAGCTCCCGTTATGCTGGTTAGTGTGGTGAGCATGCCAGTACAGAGTCAGGTAGTCTACACCCCTGCACTTAGGGCACCACACACATCACAAATCACCACCACCGTCGAGCCAGTCTACTAGCCCGCACCGACAAGGCAAGGGCGCAACCTAGGACCAAGACGACCTCAACGACTCGAGAGGGATTACACTCCTTTGGTTGAGCCAATGAGTGTCGTGTTTCCCAAGGTTACGTCACTCTTGAGGCTTCTGGAAATTCGCCCACCACTGAACTCACTTCTGCGGTGGTTTAAAGCTGATTTATACTGCAGTTACCATAGAGCCGTGGGGCACTCTATGGACAACTGTTTTACACTCCGAGGTGTAATTCAAGACTTGATTGACTAGAAGGTCATCATTATCAATACGCATGAGGCAGAGTCTATGCTCGCTGCACCGACACCACATTCCTCTGCATTTACACATAGTAATATAGTCAATCAACACTTGCGTGAGTATACACTTGGAACTTTAGGAGTTCATTTACTTTCTTCTGTTGAGACTGCACCTTCACAGTTTGACCCTTCTCTTCTCATTCATGACATCTCATGTCCTTTTCCTTATCAGCTCAGCCAATCTTTTATTGAAGCTTCCAGTTCTACAATCAATATGATCCAATTAACTGTCAGACCAAGACACATAGTTGCAAAACCTACCATGCAATCCACTTCATCAATAGTCAGTTTGCTCGCCAAACCAAAACATGACCTGATCCACCAAACGTCAATACCCACTTCACCAGCTTTGGTCCCAGTGGAATTGAAGGCCCGTGCTCCTGTAGTCGTTAACCTGACACAGGATACTCACCGTATGCCTTACAGTTACGCCACAGAAATGTGTGCTAAGGTAACGCGATCAAGACAAGTGTACAAAGCCTCAGTTCCTGCAAACAAGCCCAACCAAGCAACAACTCCATCTTCCCAACCATGAAGTCAGATTCCTAATCATATCCCTAAAGAAGTATTCCCAAGAATTAACCCCACCACAGCCAAGATAGACCCACCTGTAGCTGACTTCACGGCCTAATTAAGGAAAGTTAAAGCAGATATTTCCATTTGGAATTTAATCCATACATTAGTTGAACACTGGGAGGCCTTTCTCCGAGTTTTCCAGGCTACCCATGTTTCCCTAGCAATACAATCGTCGGCCTTGGAAAGCATGGTAGGAATGATAGCTACGCCGTAGGTGATCTCCTTCTCTAGCTCAGAACTACCCCCGGCAAGGACCAATCATAACCAACCCTTGTTCATCGCATTGCAATATCAGAATTTCCGCATTCCTCTTACTTTGGTGGATAATGGCGTCGATTTAAATGTCTACCCTTTGCGAACCAAAAATCAGGTCAGATTTAAATCCGAGGACATTACCCCAGTCGTGAAAGGAATGACGACATTTGATAACATGCACCATGATGCTCTAGGGATTTTAATCATTCCTCTAATCATTGGCCCTACCCATTTCGATGTTGAGTTTTATGTTGTTGACCTCAAGCCATCCTTCAATCTCATGCTTGGGCACCCTTGGCTCCACAAGTATCAAGTTATCCCCTCAACTCTTCACCGAATGATTAAGATCCACTGGAACAACGACATCGTTGTTGTAATGGCGGAAAATCTTGAAAAGGAGAAGGTTGAGGCAGTCTCTTCGGTATCTCTTCAAATCGTCCATTTTGACCCCAAGCCTTCTGATGTACTATACCGTGTCGACTGCTTTGAGCCGGTCAATTTCATTCCGATTCTCAAGCATGCCAGCCATTTGGCCCTTTTGTCAGTCCTTTCTTAATGGTCGAGAATCTGTGTCAGAGGTGGGGGTACGAGAAAGGAGCACCTCTTGGGCGGAATGGCCAAGGAATCATCGAACCCATTGTCACATAGAAAAGACAAGAGTTCGAAGGATTGGGATACGAGTGGAAACCGCAAGATGGATTCTCGAGGTGTCGTAAGTTCCGAAAGCTTGTTATTCCACAGGGTTTAACTAACTTTGTTAGTGTAGGATTGCTAGATCCCAATCAGAGTCTTGTTCTTGCAGAGTCTGAACAGAGTAAACCAATCAGCGGATCAAAGTGGATATGTGTTGAGGACTACTACTCTGAGGAAGAGGTCGTGGATTGTATAACAGATTCGATCATCGTCCTTTCCACCAGGGACAGCTATGCTGGCATTACCACATCTAGAGTTAGCCGAAGGTTTTCCTATAGATCCGGTTGCAGTCTTGGTTTCAATAGGAGCAACCTCAGTCGTAGCTTCATTGGTATATCAATCGGCTTTGATAGGGTTATAGTCGGGACAACTGAAATCACCGCATGAAGTACCAAAAACTACCTGTTACGACCCCTAAGTCGCTACCATAAAACCTAGCTATAAATTTCATTTAATTATTTGTTTTATCTTTATTATTAACCAACAATTACACTAATGATGTACCTAAGGCTAGGAACTCTCAATAGGAAATAAAACTAATAAACAACAGAAATAAACTAAACTAACACTCACCTGGATCCCTGATGTGTGGTGGCATGACTCCTGCTATATGCACTAGCAACCAACAGCTACTATCCTACACCTGCCAAAACACACAAAACAAAGCACACGTGAGTGACCACTCAACGGTCACCTAGCACGCACCCCACCTACAACTCGACAACCTATGCCAAGGGCAACCAAGCACAGGTGTAACCATGCTGTCGAGGATGACAAAAATATATGCCAAAGTCGGCAAAGCCATGGCAAAAATAAAATAATGCAAAATGCAGGAGTCGCCACCTAGTCTATTCAAATGGAAGACAAGGAAAACCATATAACATGAAAATCATGCAAAACAATAAAAGAAAAGTCTTCGTAAACCAGAAATGC
>JAMKQA010031648.1:0-27349 GCA_024699735.1 Posidonia australis
GACAGTTGTGCATCCTCAAATCGGACTCCACACAGGTCCCAAATCACAACCTGATGCACAGAAAACTAGCCACAACCACACACAACCAAGAAACAACAAATTACCCATTAATAAACCATTAAACACAATATTACAAGTAATACATGGTTTATTATAAAAATGGATAATCAGGCCCTGATGTTACAAACTGACCTTGTGTAACCATGCCGGCGACAACCTCATGTGTGGCGTAAAAGGCCAAATGCGCGAGGACCTGCGAAGTCACGACAAAACAATAAAAACAATGATAAAATGCAGGAGTCGCCACCTAGTCTACTTAAAACCGGAGACGAGGAAAACCGTTTTAAAACACTAAAACTATACCATAAAACCAATGGAAAGGTCAATCATGAATCAGAAAATGGGCAAGGATCCCTATCACGCACGAGGAAGGTGTTTGGCACCCTCGTGCACCCAAGAAATCGATCTTTTATGGGTATCTCGTTTACTTATATGGAAATGTCAGCTTTGCAGCCTGTTTCTGTACGTCCGAGGGCGATATGCCATGCAATGCTACATGCAAGTGCGTACCTAAAGCCAAATATAGGTGAAGTGGAGAGTAGGCCATGTCCTAATGTTCAGCTACACTACCTATGGTCTAAATCAGGCAACAGTGCAAAAGGATTTCATCGACAAGAACCAAAAAAGGCCACTGATTCACAAGACCCAAGTAGTAAGCATCACTACTTTACTAGATGCAAAACTAATGCAAATAGAGTTAATAGATGATAAAACTATGCAAGGACGATCATGGTATATCTAGGAACAAACACCAGAAAAATCAGAGCCCATGGTAATCAGGAGAACATGCAAACCATGATGCAAAACCTACTGTTTGCATCCTGTGACCAGACTGGTGCGCCAGGATGATACTCTAGTAATGTGCGCCAGTGATGTGTGCCAGTTTGGTGCGCCTATATGGTGCTCCACTATAGTGCTCTTATTTGGTGCGCCAGTTTAGTGCACTCCAAATACTCTATTTCAGACTGCAATCTGATTTCAGAGCTTGGGCTATATGTATGTGATTGATTATGCTTATAACCATTCAGAGGACTAACCTAGATGCCAGGAAACATGTTTGCATTAAACAACCTAGATCAAAACACTCCTTTCTCTCCTCTCCTATCTATGCATATTCATGGGTTCCTTAGGACTGCAACTACCTATGGGGGTTTTTATGATGCATGGGGGGTATCCTGGCTAACCTGGAGAGCATTGGAACATTATGTAGAATGCAAGGGATGCATCACAGTCCCTATTCCATGGCCAACAGCCTCATAGGGACCATGATACATTGCCCAAAAGTCACACAGTATAAATAATCATCATGACAAACAAACATTGAACATAATTGCATAAAACAACATCATAAACTCCAAACTATGCAAAAAGTGCAAGTAAACATCAACATAAAAACATTGTATCAGCTAAGTTTGCATTGTGAACTTCATTCAGAATGTCATGCAAAGGCTATATGAATGTGAAAAAAAAAGAACATACCTATGGTGTATTCTCCTTAGGTGGCTCGAGGTGTCACCTCCTTGCTACTTTGGACACAGTTGAGAGTGCTCAGGATGCAAAAAAGGGTGCTCTGAAAGTAGAGGTGCTAGTAGCTAAGAGATGGTGAATTGCTAAGAGAGTTAAAGTGTTGCTCGTGGGTGGCTTTTAAAGGAGATGAAGTTGTAAAGTCTTGGGATGCCAAAAGCCATGGAAACCAATAGACTTACGTAGATTCGTAGAGGAATATTCGCAAGTGAAGGTTACAAGCATAGAAGATGGACAGCCAACAGTCAATACCATGAAAAATGGTTGTGCGCCAGCTTGGTGCTCCACATTGGTGCTCCATTATAGTGCTCTCCACTTAGCTGCTTGGATTATTAATCGGACCATGGGTTGGTTGTAGGCTTAGGGTAACCAAGATGCCAGATAAAGTTCAAATGTGATTAGGCTTGCCGTATCTTCTGAAAAGTTCGCCTATGAGCCGCCTCAAAATCAGGGTGTCTACACCTTGGCTTGGACTAGTGATTCTGATTCTGTGCCATGACTTGAGCCATACCGCCTGTGGTGCCTTCATGAGTGTTGCTTGGGGTCTTCTTCTTGCTCTTTCCATCATACTTCAGGAATGATAGATCCTCTTTGTTGCGAAGGACCCTTGTAGCTCTATCGTACAACTAAGAGTACGCTTGAAAGTCGCCCATTAGCAAGCCCACTCCTAATGCTCCAGCGGTGTTTCGGGCTATGATTTCGACTATATCGCTTTCTTGGATGTAGCATTCGGATCCAGCAGCCATGTCCCTCCACCCATTGGTGAAAGTGATGAAGTCCTCCTCAGGTTTCATCTTTTCGGCGAGGAGGTTTGTAATTGTGGGCTTGTGTTGGATGCGATGGGCATATTGCAGTAGGAACTTTTCCAACACAAACTTGAAGTTACTGAGGTCATAGGCAGTGAGCGTGTTGAACCACCTCAGTGTTTCTCCTTCTAGACTCTTAAAGAAGACGTATATTGTCAGTCCATTGTCATGTTGATAAGGCAAGACATCCATGGTGAATGTAGCTAGATAGTTTTGTGGATCACCTGTCTCATCATACTTCTGTATTTTGGGCATTTTGAAACCCGGTGGCAAGGTGAAAGGTGGAAACTTGGAAGAGTCGAAGCCGATCGGTGTTTTTGAAGTGACCCCATCTTCTACGAGTGCTTCTGATATCATTCTCTTGATGTCCATACTTGGAGTAGCTGTCTTCCCTTGGCCTTGGTACCCTTGGAACCGATGGGATTGATGTTGTAGAGGGATACTATATTGTGGAGGGTAGGAGGATTGAGCTAAAGCATGATGAAGTAGAGTTGCCCCTAGGTATAGACTTGAATGGTAGCTTAGTGGGGATTATATGGTCTACTGGAAGGGAGGATAGACCGAAGGTGTAGGATACTGAGCGTGAGATTGTGTTATCGAGCCATGTGTTGGGAAATTTATCATTGGGCTTGGTGATACAGTGTATGTATTTCTCATAAACGGTGTAGCTAATGGGCCCAGAAAGGATTTTAGGGGGAGAATCCATGGACATTTGGAATTTGTGGGCTAGAGAGATTGAAATGGGCCATGGATTGATGGGCTTGGCTAATTGCCCCTTTAGGTGATGCATGGGAATTGATTGATAGAGGGGTACTCTAAGATTGGGCATAGCTCATCTCTCCCCCTACGCCATATGAGTGGCTTGCGTATGAGATTGGGGTGTTGAAGGATCCGCGTTGGCCTATAGAACTGCATCCTTGTCCTGTAGATGTCAAGGCAGTTGGTGTGTAGAAAGGATTCGTGTGAGAGTGGTATGCCTCTGTCATCTTTAACTGACTTCCTTGATGGTTTGTTTAAAAAACGACTTAAAAAGAAAAGATATAGACTCTTTATGACACTAAACTACACCCTACAACAAGTGTCTAGGAATGTAAAAGAAAATACTGACTCGAACGTAAAAGAACACAAGGAAAATGTTTACAACTCTGTTTAACTAATAAATGAAAGACTCAGGACTATATGTATAATCTTGTAACTCGTGAGCATGCAAGCACAACCAAACCACCCTGCAAATAAGACACCCAAATCATTTCTACCTGACATCGTCTATGATGGAGGCACCAAATCTCGTCACCAATGAGGTGGGCGACGAAGAAAGTCACCGGTCAGTCAGGCGGCACATGCCCCTAGCTGGTCCAGCAACTGAGATCTGTCCTAGACAGACTAGACGATCAAACACGGTTATATAATCAATCAAGTTATCAAACAAAGCACAGATTTTACTTGTTAAGATTGTCAACTAATCGATTTGTTAACCTACGTTCTCCAGCCTGTTTGGGTTCCTATGGCAAGGCTAAGACTTTCGGTATGGGTTCTAGCGTCACACAATGAGATTTTAGCTTTGGGTACCACTCCTTCAACTTCGTTAGGGTCCACCAAGAGGGCCTAGAATGCGGGTTTGTCTCTCTAAAGAGGGGTCCGTAACCCATGTTTCTGTCCTTAAGGATTGGTCCTAACAAACCACAAAGCAATAAATAAACACAAAACAGAAAAGTCGCAAGTATCTACTAGGGTTTATTACAGACTCAGGGAGAAGGATGGAATCTGAAATATGTCCCTAGAACTCCTTAAGTTTCCCGATCTAGTAATCCCAACCAAACATGAGTATGGGTGAACAACTGGCACTGGCTTGGTTCACTCTAGACTAGAAGGAGAATCCCTAAGGAACTTTAACTTTGCTATGAGACAATTAATTTCCACCTTATTGGTGGATAGAAAGCAAACCCTACGAAACCGTTAAAAACCCAAAAAGACACAGGTGGACAGGATTTATTTTTTTTTTGAATTTTGAATTTCCAATTACAAATTTTTAAATTTTGAATTTCAAATTTGAATTTTGAATTTTGAATTTCAAATTTCAAAAAAAAAATTCCCGATTACTATAGATCAAAAAAGAAAACAGCACAGACTACTAAAAACAGATGATCTACAATGAAAACACCCTAATCTACGACGTCGTCGATGATTGTGGCGCTTGTATATGTTGCCTGCTGCATCGCTGGCGAGACATGGTACCATACAAAGAGGTGGTTGAAGCGACAAGACCCCTAATTATTAGAAAAAATCGAATAAAAGGCCTAGTCGTCGCGAAATCCTAAGCACACAACTTTCCCAACCTAAAACAACACCTAAATCTAAAAATAAATGAAAATAAAAAGAAGGGAGGGATACTTATGTAGCATGAGAGTTGGCTTTAACCAGTCCCACCATGATCGCCAAAGAATTTGTGGATGCGAATTTGGGGGTAATGTTAGTGTAGATGATGTTGTGTCTACTCACGTCAACACCTTTTGTTGTGATCGCCACTTGTCCTTTGCTTTCGTCGATTGACAAGACACCTTACGGAAGTTATTGTGGTGGATGTGATAGATGTGGGTTCCCGGTTCACTGAATCAATAGCCCGATGTCGTCTAGTGGCTTCCTCGTGCTATGTAAGATCCTTCTCTTCAATGCAAATAAGAAAAAAAAACAAGAGAAAATGGATTAGATTAGGTGTAGTAAACAAATAACAAAAGAAAAACTTAAACATGCAGCTAAATACTAACCGAAGGGTGGTTCCCTGCATGCATATACCATGAGCTAATAATATATGTAAGTTTTTTTAAGATAAAATAATGAAAAAGAGGAAGATACTCCCTTCATCCTTGGTGCCTTGACGTAGGGGTTGGAGGAAGTGGAGGCTATGGATGGAACTCTGAAGGTGTGCTATGGCTCAGATTCAAAGGATCTCTATGGATCTAGGATGATTTCAACAAGGCTTCTCTTGATTTCTCTCTCTCAGCAATCTCTCTCTAATTTCAGAAAGTCCCCTAGAACTCAAGGTCTAGGGGTCTATTTATAGGCACGAGGACATTAAAAACAAGTCAAGAAAATATCTGGATATTGAATCTACTCAAAAATTCGAAAAATGGGATATTTAGGACTTGTCGCTGGTAGGGACCGGCGACATATCTAAATATAACGCCACCAAGGTCGGCGACAACCTAGAAAGTTCTATTTTCTGGTGTGGAAAAATAAACAAAAATCGTCTTTTACAAACTAGTCGCCTTTCATTGTGGCAACGTGCTCTAAATATCTCCATGTTTAAAATAAAAGTCCAAAACTGATTCAACAAATATCTAGCAACTGTAAACAACTCGTTTTGACCTTTTCAAACTCTCCCGAAATTGCTAGAATATTCTAGAAAATATTTGAATTCAAAATCAAATTTTATATCCAAATTCAAAGTTAAGGTCACATTTACAAGATAAAATCTCCAATGATTACGAGAACTAAATATATCTATTGAAAAATCCAACCTCATAATTAAATAAATATTCAGAAATTAAGCATATGTTGAAATTATCTTTTTAAATTATAGATAATTTTAGCATTGAAAAAGTGATAACTAATATCATATTTCATTTTAAACCATGATAAAAATATATGATATTAATCTTAATGTCATCCATTTTTCTAGAAAATTCGGGAATTTTCTGGCATAAATAAAGATTTATATGATATTCCATAAATATTTAAGTATGTAGAAAATCCTAGAAATTAGAATAATTATGGGAAAAGTCATGATAATATTTATAAATATCCCATATATTATATTAAAGCTTGGGATGACAAATTATCTTGAGAAAGAATTCTAAGATTTTTGTCTAGTTGCTTATACCTGTGGCAACGAGACTAGTCGCCTGTGCTTGTGGCGACGAGTTTAGTCGCCTCTCTTCGTAGCAACATCTTGGTCTTTTTGCATTCTACCCCCATCTTTTATGTTAAATCCACAGACACCTTAATAGTCTGGAAAATACTCA
The DNA here is from genome assembly GCA_024699735.1 of Posidonia australis. Classification (NCBI taxonomy): domain Eukaryota; kingdom Viridiplantae; phylum Streptophyta; class Magnoliopsida; order Alismatales; family Posidoniaceae; genus Posidonia; species Posidonia australis. The sequence continues at coordinate 6,413 of JAMKQA010031648.1, forward strand.
AAAATCTCATGAAATCATAAAAACATCTTCTTTAAACTCAGGATATTCAAATCTGCTACTAATTTGAGTACGATGAGAGCGTTAACTCTGCCACAGCTAGCGACTCGTACCAAAGCATTCGAGAGACACAAGCTTTCCACTAGCTTGAGCAGGTTAGCTCTGCCTTAGCTAACAACCTTGAACCAAGTAAAGTCAAGATTGTTTTTAAGGAAAATTTGAAATGTCTAGAAAATAGAGCAAAAAATCCCTAGCCCTGTGATCTAGGACACCTCAAAGGTTCCTATCCTAGATAGACTCTAAGAAATGCGAAAATGGGATATCTATGGATGCCCCTCCTTGGAGGTGATCTTGGAACAAGATTGGCTCCAAGATAAAAACGATATTCCCATTGAGCATTTCCTGAAAAGGAAAGATCGCTCTCAAACAGTCCGCCACAGTTGGACCATTAGAGGAAGAAGAAAAGAGGGAACAAAAGCGGTTTCGAAGCTATGTGTCATAGCCGAGTAGTTCATTTAACATTGTTGTCATATTGAAGGCTCAGACATGGAGGGATCTAGCCGGTTTTGGATCTACTTGTCATATCCAGATGTTGAGACCATGTCAACCATGTAGAGATGTCACTTCAACGGGGCAAAAACTAAGGATGGTCGGGGGGCATAACCGTGGCCAATTAGGAGTGAAAAGGGGATGATCGTGGGGCAAGTACCCTAGCACCAATCAAAAATAAAAGGAATTGTGGCTTCTTGTCTGAGAGCTTACTCAGATTAGAATAGCAAAAGGATAGGCGGGACTTAATTGGTTCTGGAAGGATCATAGTCCTAAGGGCTTCTAACTCTCTTGAAGAACAATGCTCTAGTAGCGCCTCCACTTCCAATGCATGATTCCTAAATGCATGGATGCATGATTCAGGTACACAAATGCAATTGCAAGGTCAACATACAATGCAATGAATGGTTTGTATGATAGGTTAGGCCAGTGGGATACCGGTGGTCCCTAGCCATACAAACATATGCAAAATGCATGAATGCAATTTGTTGTGATCAAGTGTTTTCCGTCTTCATGTGTGACTAGCACTCTCTAGAAAGGACCGTCGTCCCACAACTCGACTTGGCAAGTAAAGGGGCTCTATGAAAGAAAAGAACCGAGTGAGGAAGTGAACCCTTCTTTTACCAAACCAGGGTTTTGCCACTTGGTTGAGGCTATGTTTGTGTACATGGTCTGGACTCAATGGATGTACCTTTCCCTTCGTCAAAAGAGTTGGCCAAGAAAGATATTACAGTGCTATCCTTTAGTCCCCTATGTTTAAAATTAAATGGAGTGAATTAGTCTTGGCCTCAGCTGAGATGGAGAATCGGAGCCCAGTGATTGCCAATTGTGAGTCATCTGTGGATGCTCTAAGATCATCATAGGGCAATGTCTTTGTGGAGAAAAATGCACCCAAGTCGTGAAGGCACGCTTGGGTAGGATGCCTAACTCTAGAAACTAATGGGTCGATTGTTGCATCACCGGTCAGACTAACTCTAGCTTCCTTACTAGGTTTTCACTTATAGGTAAAGTGGATGGCACTACTTTTTATTTGTTTTTAGGGTTTTTCTGGTTTTTTGATTTTTTGGGATTTTTGGATTTTCCATTTTTTTTTTGAATTTTTGGATTTTCTATTTTTTTCATATTTTCTTTTTCTTTTTTTCTTTTTTTTTCGATTTTTTGATGATGAGTGTATGGTCATCGCCTCCCTTTCACGCATCTAGCATCAAAGTCTTGTTTTATCCAAGGTAAAAGAGTAGTCCTTTCTATCATGCCTTGACCGTTAGATGACTTGGGACTTTGTGTTAGTCTTAGTTGATTATTACCTCTCTTATTTACTCAGTCCTTAAGCTTCTAAGGTTTTCTGTTCCTTGGCTATGAGTGGAAGAGTTGGAGGAGACTCGAGGTTTAGCAGACTCTCGGTGTCAGTTATAGCTCTAATGCCACCCACTGGTGATTGGCCTTATGTGACTGTAGCTTACCCAAGGGTTTTTAGCTTTCATTCTTTGTTGGTGTAGACACCCTGATTTCTGACCAATGTTTGTAGGTAGACCCAACGAAGAGTGCAACTGGACGGCGGACCTAGTCCTACCCCAATTCCCAAACCTAGCCCATAAACTTATACCTACCCCAGACCTCCAAATTACCCTAAACCAAACCCCATCCACAAAGCTCAAGTCCAACAACCCAGCCCGTGTGCTTTAGCCTAATGGGATGCACGGCCCGATAGTGCGGCCCAAGTGCGCGTCAGGGCGACCTCGTACCTCATACGAGTGACGCTACGCACGCAACACCGACTTGCCCCCCGGTGTGCCTAACATTCCACAGCTTTTCCATGCCCTGTCACCAACCACCACGCCCTGTGCCACTCTCGCCGTCATGCAAGGCCTGCAACGACGTCGACAAGCCACTCTTTGACTTGCCCTCTTCTCCACACCACCATTCCACCTACTATGCAAGGAATGACCACCAAAACCCCGAGATTCCTGTAGCCAAGACACCTTCAGTTGTGAGAGCTAGAGAGAATCGATCCCCACCAAAGAACCAGAGAGAACTGCCAAAAAAGAAGACCTCCTGAGAACCCAACTCCCAAATCCTCCCGCAACCAGCCTCAAGCATAACCTAAGGGGTCAAATTGAATGATCACAACCTCAAGCGTAACCTGGAGGTCAAACTGAAAAGACACAACCTTGGGCGTAACCCAAAGGAGTCAGATTGAAAGATCATAACCTCATGTGTAAACTAGAAGTCAAACTGAAAAGACACATCCTTGGTTGTAACCCAAGTGGTCAAACTGAAAGATCATAACCTCAGGCATAACCTAGAGGTTAAGCCGGAAGGACACATCCTTGGACGTAACCTAAGGGGTTAAACTGAAAAATCATAACCTCAAGCGTAACCTGGAGGTCAAACCGAAAGGACACATCCTTGGGCGTAACCCAAGGGGACGAACTAAAATATTATAACCAGAGGTGTAACCTAAAGGTTATACTAGAAGAACACATCCTTGAGCGTAAGCTAAGAGGACAAACTGAAAGATCGTAACCTCAGGCGTGACCTAAAGGTCAAACTGGAAGGACATATCCTTGGACGTAACCCAAGGGGTCAAACTGAAGGATCATAACCTCAAGCGTAACCTAAAGGTCAAACTGGAATGACATATCCTTGGCCGTAATCCAAGGGGTCAAACTGAAAGATCATAACCTCAGGCGTAACTCGAGAGGTCAAGGAAAGGAAACATTCTCTGATAGGCTTTGCTCCCTTCTTTTCTCCATTTCCCCACTCAATTCTCTTCTCCTCTTCTTCTCCAATGACAACGAGCCTTCCCCGGTGGCTACGGCATTCTCTGATGGGTTTTCCCACTCTTCTTCCGTGCATGGCGGTGAGTTCTATATTGGCAGCTAGGGCACGGCTGCGGCGACACATCCGGTGGTTGTTCAGTGGCTGTGGACAATGTTTGGCGGCGACGGCATCATTGGGTGGCTAAGGGGGTAGCTTCGACGATACTCAGCCACGGCCATAAGCACCGATACTCCTCCTCGTCTTATTTAGTTCTCTTTCTTCTTCTTTTCAAATCCAACCTCTTCCAATTTAGTTTTCCTCTTTCTCAGTATTCCTTTGAATGTGTATTTGATCAACTCTTATTGGGTTTTCCTTTTGCAATTGATGCCTCATTATGGGAAAATGTACATGAGGCTGAAGAAACTTGCTCGTAGAGGTAAAGGGCCATCGAGGTTGGGTAGGGCCGAGCCAACTCTAGCTTCTTCATCAGAGGAGTCGACAACCTTAGAGGTAATAGAGCGGCCTGCAATTGCCGAGACCGAGACACGAACGACCGTGGTGATTCCTGTGGCTACAGAGGATCCATTACTAACTGAGGGAGAGACTTCGATCACACCCTCGGTCATGGACATTAGCATTTCCAGAAGTTCAGGTTTAGAGTCATTCATTCCTTCGACCGAGGACTTCGAGAAGGTGATGGCGGAGTCGGAGTCGGAGTCGGATGATGTGACTCCTAAGGCAGAGCCTACTGCTACAGTGCCTACAACTGTGCTAGTAGAGGATGATGCCTGGTACAGGCATATTGTTGACTTTGTACAACAAGAGGTAGAGGGCGACACTAGTGCTCCCCCAAACTTTGCACGAGCCTCCATACCCTACGACGAGGTCCAGGTGTCGGCATTATAGCATGTAGGATGCAGATCAACGACTCTGTGCCTACTTGCTTGTGTTGTTCGAGGTAGTATTATTCTGTCATGCAGCCTTGAGAGTTTCAGTGGTCTTCCTGCCCCTACTAGCCGATCTAGATCGAGTGGGAGAGTACACGTGGGGAGCGGCTAGTTTGGCCCACCTATACTTAGTGCTTTTCTACTTCTCTGATGGTAGTTCTCGTCAAGTAGGCGGAAACCTCCCCTTTCTTCAGGTAAATTATCATTATTATTTTCTACTTCGTTAATATTACATATTTGCTGATATGATTGACTGATTGGTGTCTTGTGTAGCTGTAGGTGTGGGACCATTTCGCCTTCTTACGGCCCACTCCTCTGGTTCCCCCCACGAGAATACCTTTCCCTTGGTGGTTGTTCTGGGCTGACGTAGAGCCAGCTCCTGAGTCTGTGGATGACAACCACTACGTTGATCGTCTTCTTTTTGAACTTCTGGTCCTGAGTGAAGTAAATTTGCTCTTAATTTTGTATATCTGCCCCTTTTCCCTTTGAATATGCATTGCTCTGATGCCTTTCCTCACTTTCAAGTGACGTGGCACTCCTATGCAGAGGGAGAGCACGATGATGTGCCAGAGATTGCTCGAGATAGAGCCATTTTTAATCGAGACGTTTGGATCCATTGTTGGAACCACTACCATTTCCAATAGATCAGTCGAGCACTTCGTCAACTAGGACGATGTCAGATTCAACCCTTGGCTCCTCCTTTCTAGGTTTGGCGGGAGACCCGGGGTGGAGGTGGATGTGCACGTCACTAGGTCGACGTCTATGGCCCACAGTCTTTGGACTGGGCTCATCGTGGTTCACCTACCCCGACAGAGGCCACAGTGGAGGATGATGTTGCATGGGCCGAGTGGATGGACACTAAGTTCTCTACATTGATGATCTTCCACCGGTCCCACTTTCTAGGGCGCTCCGATCTTCTCATGGAAGATTCTGACCTAGGAAAGGTTATGAGCTCTTGGGCTAAGCTACTAGCTGCCGCATAGTTTCATCGCACTCAAATGAAAATTACTGTGAGGTTTTCTTTTGTTTTTATTTTCTCCTTTGATGTCTCTAGTTTACTAACTTGCTAGTTGTCTCCTTTGTAGTTTAAGGTTGCTGACGAGCAGGCTCAACATGAGTGTGGTTTGACCCAATAGTTGTCCCGCCTGATGGACGAGATTGAGCGTCTCCGTGCTCTACTTCCCAGGTTGATTTAAATTTTTGTCATCTTTGAAGTTTATTTGTAGACTTGGACTAACTACTTATATTTTCCTTTTGCAACCCTTGACTAGCACTACCCTTCCTCCAGACCATTCAGCAGAGATTTCCCATCTTCAAGCAAAGGAAAATGAGTACTTTTATTTTCTTTTGCTATTGCTCAAGTTATGACGTAAATGTTTGCGATTGGCAAGTCATCGATTTAGAGCATGAGCTGAGGGAGCGAGCTAGTGAGAGGCTTGATGACTTGGAGGAGACGATTGCCTCCCAACATGTCTGGATCTCTGAGTTGGATCATGCTATACTAGAGGCATTAGAGCACAAGTTTTGCCTTGAGGGAGAGTTGGCCTCTTGAGGCCAGCAGTTAGAGGAGGCACACCGACTTTTTGGGGAGCAGCTTTGGACTTAGGAAGCGAGGGATGCTGAGGTGGCCAGGCTATCTGAGCAGAGACAAACACTACCGGTGGACGATTCAGCTGTTGAGGTTATTGAGCTAAAGAGGCAGCGGGATAGAGCTCAAGCGATATGATTAATTTTCACTTTATTTCCAATTCTTTCGCTTGCTTGTAACATTTTGACAGTCTTTCTGCAGCGCCTGAGAACTAAGGGTGACATTATAGCTTAGCTTGAGGAGGAGGTGAGACACTATATATAGGACACATGCTTTCGAGAGTGGCCATTTTAGGCTATTCAGTTCCTCCACCACTGATGATTGTGCCGAGGCATCGTTTAGGCAACCGTCGTTCTCGAGCCACCTCTCAGGCTCTTTTAGGTGCATCAGTACACCTGCCATCTCAACCTCCTATAGTTCCTCCTTTAGCTCCAAAGGATGAGGGTGAGAGCGCCCCATAGCTTCTTGTTGTCCTTTTCAGCACTTGTACTTCAGGGGTATGCCCCAGTGACTTTGTAAAACAATTATATTTATAAATGAAGAAAACTTTCTGCACACTTAGCAAACTTGTCAAACGTTTCTTTTAAGTTACCTTTCTCAAAGTTTAAGATGAACTAAAATAACCAATAACTGAGGGAGCACCCCAAATAGTGGTCTTTAATTCAAATTAACTCAAAACAAGCTTATTCACGTGTAATAATATATAAATGACAAGGCTATAATGACAGATTTCACCTGAGAGCTTTAAATTTGATTTTCAAGGTTGTATGCGCTATAATGAGTTGTTAACTCTATGAATGACACAACAGCCGATTCTGGATAGCCTGGAGTCCAAACAATCTAAAACCAACGCCCACACATGTGTTTCAACTTGTTGAAGCCTCTAGAGTAGGTAGAAATCAGTTTTGCATTTTGTCCATAGGTTTAGGGGCCCCACAGCGAAGATCAACAACTTAAGTTGCTGATAAGTGTTGGATGCAGATCTGACTGCATCCAACGTAAGACGCTGCAATCCTCAGCGTCTTACACTCTTTTTTTTATTTTTTTTACACACTGTCTCCAATAGCATCTAATATAAAATGCCAATGTTATAGTGTCCAACACCTATCAGTAAAATCTACAAGGAACTTCAGCAAAACGGTTATTTCATCTAGAGTGCCCTTAGCCCCTAGTCCAAAGAAAAATGATGAACAAAATATAGAGATAGATTGCTTGAGATAAACTTAAGTGGAGGATAACAAGCTTGGCCTCAACTTTGGTGTCTAATCGAAGATAACCATCTGAGGGGAAAGACCAAACAGGTGTCATAGATTTTTACATCGTAGGCCTTATTTATCATTAATTTCATGAGGTAGTGTTGGTTTTTTTTTTTGTTAGATTTTTTTGTATTGATGTTTTTCCTATTTTTTTTGGATTTTTTCCCTTTTTCCTATTTTTATTTGATTTTTTTTGAATTTTGGGATTTCTATTTTTGGGTTTTTGGGATTTTCTTCTCTCTTTTTTTATTTTGTTTGGATTTTGGGATTTTATATTTTTTTAGTTTTTTTGGGATTTTCTTTTTTTTTTGGGTTTTTTGGAACTTCCTTCTCTCTTTTTTTTGTTTTTTTTGGATTTTGGGATTTTCTATTTTTTTGTTTTTTTGGAATTTTCTTCTCTCTTTTTCCTTTTTTTTTGGGATTTTCTATTTTTTGATTTATTTATTTTTTTGGGATTTTCTATTTTTTGGGTTTTTTTTTGAGAAGGAAATACTTCCATAAAACTGGGAAAAAAAGAAGACTGTGGGTAGACACCATGATAATTAGAACCCTTGTGTACTCCAAGCCAGAAGACACTTTAGACTTGCTTCAGTATTAACTACCCCTAGTCTTAAGTTCCTGCTCCTTGTCTCTGAGTGAGTAGTGCAGGGTATGGGGAGAAAAAGAGGTAGTATCCTATGTTGAGACTTTAGTTTGACTTGGAGTTTTAAACCTCCTCTAATCCAAGGTCGAATCCTACTATATTTTTTTCCCCTTTATTTTTTTGTTTGGACTCTAGACAACTTTTTTGCTGCCATCTTTTCATTCATTGCCTTTTGGACAGCTTCTTTACTGTCGTCTTTTCCCTTCTCCCTTCCTTTTGCTCAATGGACAGCTTCTTTGCTACCTTCTTTTTTTCTTTTCTTTTGGCAAGTGTCTATCCATCATTTTCTCACTAAGATTGTATGCTTTGATAGTGCACCTACCAAGCGTCAATGGTCTCACCCTCATTTTAGGTGTTCGGTCAATAGATGGACTAAATCACTTCTTTTATTTTGGATCCTATAAACACCCCAATTTGGCAGCCACTTGTAGACGGATTTCTCTAATAGAGTTTGCTCCAGTGACAACAAGGCACAAACGAATAATAGAGCCCAGCTCACACCCCAAGCTGTCCCAAATCCTTACACCAACTCTCAGCCTTAGCTAATCCACCAAACCAAGCCCAAAACCCAAGAGTTCGACCTTGGACTGTACCAGGCCCACCATATTGGCACACCATGGTGGCGCACCATGGTGGCACACTGCTCTGTTTCTAGACGCCCAACCTGTTCATCTACCCAACTTGGCCACGCTTTTTTACCACTTATCATGAGCTACCCCTTAAGCCCCTGGCCTGGATTTCATTCCCCTATCAATCCTACTTGGAATCCCTTGGTTTCCAAGCCTTTTGGCCTTCCAAGGCTCTTCATATTCCAAGCCTTTTAAAGAGCATGGACACAGAATTCAATTCTTCTTCTTCCCTTTGGCTAGAGCTTGGAGACTAGAGAACAAGCCCCTCCTTCCTCTCCCTCTCAAGCCAACATCAACCACCACTAGAGCACCCAGGAATCGAACCACCGGTAATGCCTACTCACTCGCTATGCAGCCCCATTCTGGCCACCCAAACCAAACAACCACCACACCCATAGCACCTTCGTGCATCCACAACGTTTCAGCAACTATCCTCTGTGCCCCTTCGTCGTCGTCAAACGTCACTGGACCACTGCGAGATACACAACCAAGAGGACAGTCCATCCACGCATGGGTATGATCTCTTCCTTGTCATGCGAGCCTATGGACTTTCCTACATGTTTTCCATTTGTTGTGCTATCAGTTTCCATACATTCTTCTTGGTTGCAATGACATAAATCATGCATATATTCCCTCATCCATAAGCATCACCCGTGTTTGCATCATCTGCATGTTATTTCATGCATCCTTTCATACATCTTTCCCTGTTTGCATTCACATGCACCATGACATTCCTTTACGCCCCCTTAGTCCTTTTGTGTTGCTCGACGAGCCTCCCACATTCACAGTCACGAGTGTGGCCAAGTGAACTCCAGCGAACCCAACACGGGTGAGGTGGGGAAGAAACAATTGCATCCACTATTTTAGCATCCCATTGCATTGGCACAGCATCCTCATCATTCCACCGAGCTCTCCCAACCTCCAGAAATGTCGGCAAGCCACCATGATGCCCGTAGTCTGCATTTCCAGCCATGGGTCGTCAGAGAACCCATTTATGGCGAGTGGAGGTGGGAGGAAACATCCATGCACCTAGGATCGCAACTAAACTACTTGGCATGCATATCATGACGCCTTCATGCTCACTCAATTGCTGCTTGACCGATTCGATCATTGAAGATTCGCATTTCCAACGAGCAAGCTTGCTCTCTAAAACAGAGTACTTAAGGTGCACCATATCGGCACACCAAGTTGGCACACTACACTGGCACACCTAGTAGGCACACCTACCTAGAGGATTATGTTGTCACACCAGGCTAGCACACCATCTTGGTGCACCAACATGGTTTCAGGTTGCAAATAGTAGTTTTTGCACCTTGATTTGCATGCTCTCCAGGTTGCATTTGGCTTTGGTTATTTGGTATTTGTTCTTGGATATACTATGACCATATCTGCATAGTTTCATCATCATACACCCTAGATAGCACATATTTTACACTTATTAAAGCGGTGATGTTTATTACTTGAACTCTTATGAATCAATCACCATTTTGGGCTATGTCGGCGTGATTTCTTTGTGTCGGCGTACGGTTCAGAGTCTAGGTAGTGAGGCTGAGCTATAGGCCTATTTTGCATGTCATCAAAGCATTTTTATATCATTTAGCATAACATATAACCATGCATAGAATTTTATTGGCATACATATAGAGCTAGGATGCTTGTTATTCGATGTTCTTTTGGCCGAACATGATCGCCCTGCCTATGTCTCTAGCAGATCATGCTGGTGCCATCATGCCTTCATCCAGAACTAATATAGCATTATTGAGCATTAGGTTGCATTGCTTTCCGCCCATTCGCATCTGGCATAGCATTGAGCATGCATTCGACAAAGTATCGAGCATGCATTTTAGGCATAAATGAGCATGCATTATAGACATAAACAAGCATATATGCATAGGCCACACCATGCGAGAGATAAGCCCAAAAAGATCGAATTTTCGGGCGTGTGGGATGCCTAACACCTTCCCCACATGTAACATGAATCCTTACCCATCTCTCCAGCCTGCAGTGACCAAAGTATCGCATCCCTTAGGCATAGAGCATTGCATTTGCATTTCATACGGCTTTCCTTATCTCCCGTTTAAGTAGATTAGGTGGCGACTCTTTTTTGCATCCTTTCAGCTTTTCTCCAGGAGTCTTCACTGTGACTTTGCTAATTCTCGTGTATTTGGCTTTTCGCGTGCACGCACGAGGTGATCACCAACATGGTTACAAGAACTGCCGACTCTGTTGGGGATACAAGACTCTAGCTTTCCTTTTTTTTCACTTTTCGCTTGCTCGGCTTTTTGTTTCTATTTGTCCTGCTTTGCATTTGTTGCCTTGTCACCACATTTGTCTTGCATTTATCATTACATGCTTTCTATACATGCCTTTTGCTTGCTGAGTGTTTTCTTTTACACCCTTGCTATTCCACGACACACGCACATGATATGTTGCCTGCCTTTTGATGTGATAGATGTTTTTCTTTTTCACTATCATGTTTACACAACATGCGCATATGCCATGATCCTGCCTTTTGTCTCATGTAAATTTGTTTACCATGCTTTGGGTGTTTTCTTCCCCTTATGTACTTGCCATTTTAGGGAAAGTGGAGATATGTTTGCTTCTCCTTAATTGGCTTAACATAAAATCCACAACAATAAAAACGGAATTAGGCAGAACTAGAGACTTTTATGCACTCTCTCCTCTATCTAGCTTAATAAAAATGCAAGTAAAAGACATAAAGTATCTCGCATAAGCACTCTAAAAAGCATGCATCTTTTCCTCTCCTATATCCACTCACAATCTAAAAAGGACAGTACCAGTCTCTCATTCTCTAGCTTTGGTGAAGGATGAGTTATCGGTCAGTCCCTCAGTGTCTAGGGTCGCGTTGGTGTTAGTAGAAGGTACAGTCCACTGCTTTGGTAGGGGTCAAGGCCACCAACGCACCACTCGTTCACTATTTGGACTTTGGCCAGGATTTAGAGCAGAAATCTTACTTTCTACCCAAAGTTAAAAACCCATTACCTATGCATAGCGTATACTAGGACATTCATTTGCATTTTACATGCAACCCTAATCATTTGTATTGCGTCTTTTCAAGTTCTGATATTTGTTGTTGCTTTACCTGTATGCACAAGTAGCTTGGTGCAAGGTCCTCAACTAGGAACTTGAGCGTCGCTGTCGTGGGCAACCTCCCGTGGTCATTTGTCCCCTCTTTGTCTTCTGAGCTATCTGCCACTTTCAACTATAGCTCGCCCTTGCCCTCGAACTCTTGTTTTCCCTTGTAACTCTGTTTGTATTCGCTCACGGTCTGCTATGACCTAGCAAGCTAGTGAGCCTCCGTCTGTTGCTTTGGAGGAGATTCCACTTTCGACTCCTCCTTCTCCTGCTTTGACCTCCTTTGTTGCTCCTTCCTCCTCTTCCCATGCGCATCACTCTCAAGCGCATGAGGAATTTGTACCTCCTTTGGGGCAAGGGCAGACTCTCACCGAGCAAGAGTCTGTCATCAAATATCCTTCGGTAACCACTATGTCTACTCCGAAGGTGACGCCTGTCGACCCTTCCCAGGGCCTCCAACTTTCGCCCCCCATCCCACCACTACAGCAACCTTTGTGATGAGTTCTTTGCCTTTTGGCCAGCTTGGTCTTCAACAACCTCTCAAATCTATCTTGTTCTCTCCTTCATCCCTCGGCTCTATTGCCAATGAGCCCCTGTCTATGCAATTGCATCATATGACAACTCTCGTGCAACAACTGTAAGACTTGGTGTTAGCACGCAATCTTGCGTTAGCCCCATTTGTTTCGACCCTCAAGGTTCTGGTGTGTCCCACCATAGCTCTGCAAACACATTTCATTGCACCTTTGTCCCTATCATCCTCCCAACTCCTCACTCCCCAAGTTATGACAATGCCTTCCCAGCCTTTTGCCTTTGCACAGCACTCTACACTACATACATCTCCATCATCTGGTGGCCAATCCTTCGGTTTGGCAAGAGCACAGTATTTCTCGAGACCTTTTCCCGACACCATGCCGATGCTACAACTGTCACTCCCACACTCTACACCTTTCATAGCATCGCATGGCATCTATCCATCTCCTTTGCATCAAATACCTACCCCTACATTCATGCCACTGCATCTTGTACCTTTGCACGGATATGCTGGCCCTCATGCTTCGACACTAGGAAGCATAAGGGTGGATTCAGAGGAACGCTCACACATGACCAATACAGCATAGGTGGGACACCTCAACTATAATATCATCAACAGCAACAACCTCAGAAGCCCTCCTTACTAGGATGGATGATCTAGAGACGACACTTTGTCAAGTGTCGGGCAAAGACTGCAGCCCTATCAATTCCAGGACCTCTACTACTTTCCAGAGGTGTCACTCCCTCCGAATTTTCTCATCCTAGAATTTGAAAAATACAATGGTAGAGGTTGCTCAATCTCGCATTTCTTGCATTTGAAGGCATTTTGCGGAGATCTCACGTCGCTCCAAGGCGATGAGAGGCTCTTGATCCGCCTGTTCCAGAAGAGTCTAACCGGACCTGCCCTCAAGTAGTTCACTTTGTTGGACATGGTCTCCATCAAGACTTGGAATGACCTCTCCCAGGCATTCCTAGAGCAATATTCCTTCAACCTTGACTCGATCCCTAAGCGTAAGGATCTTGTCACAATTCGGTAAAGACTCCATGAGCCATTCGGGGAGTACGTCGGTCGTTGACGTGCCCTAGCCTCCTAAGTGCAGGATAGACCCTTTAACGAAGAGTCTATAACAATTATTCTCAAGGGAGCGCAACCAACGATCGGGGCTCTGCTTAGCATTCATCCCATTTCATCTTTTGCATCTCTAATTCGGGTCGACACGCACATAGAAAACTCACAACGAAGTGGGAATTTCCCTACACTCTTTGCATTCACCGAGCTGGCCACCACCTTCGGCAATAGCTACAACAGTACCTCCGACATCGGCAACTCCTAGATGGAAATTGCCGCATGTGTCCAACCTCCTACAGTGCCTATCAAGGTAGAGGGCCATCCTGACTCAGATCATTTAGCACCTGCATCTAGTTCTCTATGCATTGCACGCACACTCTCCACCGTCGAGCCCATGGTCTCTCCTAGTTTGGTCTCAATTTCCCATGCTTCATGTGATAGGGTTTCCTTCTCATTAAATTTTTGCTTTACTTTTTTTTTTGTAAGGATATTTTATTTATGTATTTTCCATAAACAAAAGAAAAATAGGGAAAGTAAAACTTATTTACAATAATTAGGGGGGTGCCCTTAGTGTAGCCTCCATCAGTAGAGGCTTCTTTCCTCCATGGCTGATTAGTGATGAATTCGACCCAGAGGATCTTGCTCTTGGTTTCTTAACCAGTGTCAAATGCATAATCTGTACCTCGTCCTAAAAGAAGAGGGTAACCTGATGGATGTACATGATGATTTGCCCCTTGTATTACAAGCCATGATTGACCTTGTACGAAGTCTGTTTCTTTAGCATATGCTTGACAAACTTTCGAAGGCACGAGTTCACTACAAGGATAGATCTGTTCGATAATGGATGTCAAAGGATTGAAGAGGAACTTATGTCGAGTCTCGGAATTATCAGCCTGAGTTGCAGATGTTGAGGCAGCTGTGGTGGCTTGGGCCATGCTTGAAGTGGTCGACATGTTGAAAGGGTTGACATACGAATTTAGCCATGCCTGATGGACTCCTAATGGCATTGACTAGCCTCCTCTGTGAGTCTGCTCCTTTGAACTTAACCTTTGAATTCTGAGTCTTTTAAATTTCAAATTTCAGCTTTTAATTGGATATTCAACTCCAAATTTTAGATTTGAATTTTGAATCTTGGATTTTGAATTTCAAATTTGATTTTCAACTTTCAAATTTGGATTTGAAATTTTGAATTTCAAATTTGTGTTCCAAATTTTGTGTTTTGATAATTTGACTTTCAAATTTTTGGATTTTGACTTTTGAACTTGAATTTGAATATTTTGATTTGAATTCCAATTTTTGAGTTTGGATTTTGACTTTTGAATTCAAATTTGATTGTGGGTTTGAATTTAAATTCGAATTTGAATTTCCAAATTGGAATTTGAATGTGAATTTGAATTCTGATTTGGATTTGAATTCGAATTTGATTTTGAGTTTGTACTTGAATTCAAATTTGAATTTCCAAATTTCATTTTGAATGTGAATTCTGATTTGAATTTCCAAATTTGAACTTGAATGTGAATTTGTGTTCTGATTTGGGATTTGGGATTTGAATTTGAATTTGAATTTTGAACTTTGTGCTCCCAGTCTCAGTTTTTTTTAATGCTCAAAGAGGAAAAAATTACAGACACTAAGGGCTTGTTTGTGTCTTGGAAATGAAAGGAAACAAAAAATATTAGTCAAAGAGAAACTAAAGAAAATAGAAACCAATGCAATTTATTTTCCGTTTAACCAAATTTTTGGTGTTTATACTTGTCATTGGAAACAAACAGAAACATGTTTCTGTTGGGATTCTATCCTATGCCAATGGCAATGAAAGTCTTCTTGACTTTTATACTCTGGAAACAAACAGAAACCATTTCCTTTTCTAGTGGAAGTACAAACACCACTTAAAAAAGTGATCAAAGGGAAATTAATTTCCTTTCCTTTGGTTTCCTTTGAATTCTGATAGCACAAACCCTCCCTAAAGGCTTACACAATGTCCTCAAGAAAAGCAAATTACAAACTCTGCAACACTAATTCTATCCTATTTGAAGTTTCTAAGAGAGAAGGAAATACAGACTCTAATGCAATAAAATAGAGAACAAATGTTTACAACTATGATCAAAACAGAAAATAAAGACTCAGAAGACATTTTTTTGATATCCTTGTAACCTGCAAGCACTCACAAACCAAACCAACCTGCAAACAAGGCACCGAGATCGTCTGTCCACTCATGTCGCCTATAACGGCGACAGCGGAACTCGTCATCAATAGAGTGGGTGATGGCCAAAGATGCTAGTCAAATAGGTGGCGCAATTGCCTGTCTGTTCCAGTTGCCAAGGTCTGTCCTGGACAAATCAAACGTCAAATAAGTCAATTAATAAACAAGTTTCAAATCAAAATGCGGATTTTACTTGATAGAATGATTAATTAATGGTTTGATTAACCCTACATTCTCTCAACCTGTTGGGTTCCTATGGCAAGGGATAAGGCTTTCTACATGGGTTCTAAGGTCACTTAATGGGTTGTGGCTTTGGGTACCACTCTTTGACCTTCTCAAGGGTTCACCAAGAAGGCCTAGGTTGCGGGTTTGCCTCTCTAAAGAGGGGGCTGCAACCTACGAATCTGTCCTTAGGCTTGAATCCTAGTAAACCACAATGTAAGAAATAAACAAAAAACAATAAGGTGTCTAGTGTCTATCAAAGTATATTACCTACTCAGGGAGAAGGAAGGAGTCGGTAGTATATCCACGAAACACCTTAAGGACCCAATCTAACTATCACAATTAAGTACAGAGCATGGAGAGCGACTTGCATTGGCTCAATTCGCTCGACCTGATTATTCTAGTTAGAGAGAGATTCCCTTAAGGAACTGTAACTTTACTGTTAAGCAAATAATTTCTGCCATAATGGCAGACGTAACACAAAGCCTAGAAACCATTAAAAAAACCCAAATAAACAAGAGGACAAGATCCTTTTTTTTTCAAATTTCAAATTTTGAACTTCAAACTTTGAATTTCAAATTTTGAACTTCAAACTTTGAATTTCAAATTTGAATTTCAAATTTTGATTTTTTTTCCCAACTACTATAGATCAATAAAAACGGCACAGATTATCAAAAATCAAAGATCTATAGTAAAATAAAAGGGAAGCTTTGGTCAGATTCCATCACTGATAAATGTGGCACCTGAGTTACTCGCCACCTCTTTGTGCGATGAGACTTGGTATAGTTTACCAAGGTAGTAGATAGACCAAGGCCCTGTTCGTTAGGACAAAGACCAATATAGGGTCTGAGCATCACGATGTCCTATGCGTATGATCCCTAGAACCTAAAATTGCATCTAAACCTATGAAAAAAAATGAAGGAAGGGATATTCATGTAGTACGGAGGGTTGGCTCAAAAGCCAGTTCCACCGTGATCGTCAGTTTTCTATGGATGCAGATTTGGAGGTTAATGAGGCTCGTTGTCATGTCCACTCACTTCAATGATCTTTGTGATCGCCACTTGTCCTTTACTTATAATGTCGACTGCCAAGACGCTCTTGCGAGAGATGATATGGATCCTCGATTCACTGGGTTAGTGACAAGATGCTGCCTAGTGGCTTCCTTATGTTACGTGCGACATTTCCTTCCTTTAAAATACATAAAAAAAGCCCTAGGTAGTAAATGATGATGGAGAAATAGTAAATAGCCATGAATAAGAGAAACTAGACACTAACCGGGGGTTGTCCTCACATGCACATACAATGCCTAACTATAATGATGATGAATAATAATGAATGGAAACAAGTATTCCCTTCACCCTCGTATGCTATGGAGCGGGTGGAGGAAGTGGAGGCGAACAGACGGAGCTCTGGGAGTGCACTTTAGCTGTTAGACAGAAAGATCTTTAGAGATCTAGGACTTTCCCATGGGAGATTGAGACATAGTGGGGCTAAGGATTAAGGGTCTCTCAGGGTTTTAGCGTTAAGCTCTCCCTCCTCTCAGGGTTTTGGCCTTAAGCTCTAAGGCTACCAAATGGCTCCTCAAAATACCTCCTCCCAAACTTTTGACCTAGGAGTTCTTTTTAATAGAGTTTGAGGGCATCCGATCTCATCAATGACGAGAGGTAGATTAAGGGACAGGATTAAATCGTTTAAAATGGGGAAAATATCTTCAGGATCTTGACGCCACTAGAGACGGTGACGGAAAGTCTTGTCGTCGCTGCCATAGGCGACAAGGCTGTAGACTCCTTCGTAGTTGACGCGATCAATAAGTGCCTAAACAGCAAGGCTATCCCTCACATCATCTAGTCGCCACTTGCACTAGCCCCGAGAAGGTAGAAGATACAATTTTGAAAATTAAAATTCCAAAATATCTTTATTTAAATATGTTGATCAAGTCAAATGTTTTCGTAACAGAAAGATTTTAAATAATTTTCAAATTCAATTTAGATTCAAAATGTTAACTAAATCGACTTTGAAAATTTTAAATCTCCTATAATTACGAAAATATCAATTAAAAATCAATGACATATCAGATCTAAGATAGATTAGCAATTATCTAAATATTTTGGACTTTATCTTTATTCTTAGCATTATCTTGAATTAAATATAAGTTATAACATTGATATGTGATAACTAATCATAGAAATCTCACTCTGGTAAAATAAAGATAAGCAATCTTAATTATAAGACATCCGAATTTCAATATTTTTCTTGAATTATGTGATATTCATAATGATTTAATATGATATGCACATACATTTAGGTGTTGGAAAATAATAGAAATCACAATAATTATGAGAAAAATCATGATAACATTTATGAATGTCCCATATGTTACATTAAGGGCCTAGATGACAAAATATGAGAAGAATGAACCCACGATGCTCGTCGCCTTGTGCAATGGCACTTGGACATCTCGTCACCTCCACAAACGGTGATGAGACATGTTGCCTGTTACATAGGCAACGTTCTGGTCTTTTACATTTTACCTCCTGTCTTTTATCTTATTTCACAGAGATGTCCAAAAAGTCCGAAAATGCTTCAGAAATTCCATAAAATCTTAAAAACATCTTCTTTAAGATCAAATGCTCAAATCTGCCATTGGTTTGAATAAGGTGAAAGCGTCAGCTTTGCCATAGCTGATAGCTTGCGCCAAAAATATTCAAGGAACTCGAATTTGCCACTAATTCAAGTGTGTTAGCTCTACCTTAGCTAACGACCTTGAAACAAGTAAACTAAAGAATATTTTTTAAAGAAATCATAAAAAATCTGGAAAATATGTTATAACATAACCCCTTAGCCATGTGATCTGGGACGCCTCAAAGGTTCCTATCTTAGATAATCTCTGGGAAATGTGAAAATAGGATATCTACAGTGGTTAGTGATCGGAATTGGCTGGGAAATGGTCGAAGGTGGTTTTGGCTGCTCAGGCTAGTGGGCGTGAGTGAGGTGAGGCTGAGAGTGAGAGCTACGTGAGCTCAGGGGAGGCTTTTATAGAGGGAAGAGAAGTTGGGTGTTGTTGGATTCAAAAGGTTGCTAAGGATGAGGGGTTTAGATTAAATAAAAGGGATTTGATTGGGATTAGAATCAAATAGAGGGGTATGATAGTCCCAAGATTCCAAGGAACACCCTCAAATCTATGCCAACTAATGAGAGGAGGCGAATTGGTGGTCCACAAACTAAAAAGACCAAATCAACCCTCAGTTAAACAAGCACTGACCCAACTAAGACACACCACCTACCCACACCTCCTTTACACGTCCCAAATACGCATTGTTAATCTGCGCAGGGCCAAATTAGGGCTTGTGGCTGGATTCTAGGCTTGCTCCTTGATTGCTGGGCTATCAAATGGGTTTGGGCTTGGTGTGTTGAGGTATGTTAATGATGTTAGGCTGCATTGGAGGTTTTAGGGTTAATTCAATGGGTTTTGGAATGTGAAAAGTGCTTTGGTGTGGAAAAGTGCCTTGTTGTTGTCGATATGTTCTTCCGGAGAAATCCACCTATGAGTGGCTGCCAAAGTGAGGTGTCTACATTAATAAAAAAAACAACTTAAGCATATAAAAACTGAAGCATGGCTAGCTTTTAATATGATGAAAAAACTTAAGCATATAAAAACTAAATCAACTTAAGCATGCCATAGGAAAATTAGGTTGGAGCATGCATATATACCCTAGCTAACGACCTTGAAACAAGTAAACTAAAGAATATTTTTTAAAGAAATCATAAAAAATCTGGAAAATATGTTATAACCCTTAGCCATGTGATCTGGGACGCCTCAAAGGTTCCTATCTTAGATAATCTCTGGGAAATGTGAAAATAGGATATCTACAGTGGTTAGTGATCGGAATTGGCTGGGAAATGGTCGAAGGTGGTTTTGGCTGCTCAGGCTAGTGGGTGTGAGTGAGGTGAGGAAGGATGAGGGGTTTAGATTAAATAAAAGGGATTTGATTGGGATTAGAATCAAATAGAGGGGTATGATAGTCCCAAGATTCCAAGGAACACCCTCAAATCTATGCCAACTAATGAGAGGAGGCGAATTGGTGGTCCACAAACTAAAAAGACCAAATCAACCCTCAGTTAAACAAGCACTGACCCAACTGAGACGCACCACCTACCCACGCCTCCTTTACGCGTCCCAAATACGCATTGTTAATCTACACAGGGCCAAATTAGGGCTTGTGGCTGGATTCTAGGCTTGCTCCTTGATTACTGGGCTATCAAATGGGTTTGGGCTTGGTGTGTTGAGGTATGTTAATGATGTTAGGCTGCATTAGAGGTTTTAGGGTTAATTCAATGGGTTTTGGAATGTGAAAAGTGCTTTGGTGTGGAAAAGTGCCTTGTTGCTGTCGATATGTTCTTCCGGAGAAATCCGCCTACGAGTGGCTGCCAAAGTGAGGTGTCTACGTTAATAAAAAAACAACTTAAGCATATAAAAACTGAAGCATGGCTAGCTTTTAATATGATGAAAAAACTTAAGCATATAAAAACTAAATCAACTTAAGCATACCATAGGAAAATTAGATTGGAGCATGCATATATATTTTATTTGGATTTGTTTCAACTTTTGTATGGTTTTAACCAACCTTCTACAATCTTTTATAAAAGCAATTCTAAGCACATAAATGATTTAGGGTAGTGATTAATGTCGAATTGCTTTGGGGAGGGAGTATACATATATATTTTATCTAGATCTGTTTCAACTTTTGTATGGTTTTAACTAAGCTTCTACAAACTTCCATACAAGCAATTGTAAGCACATACATGATTTAAGATAGTGGTTTATGTTGAACTGCTTAGGGGAGTGAGTGCATAAATGTTTCAAAAGACATTGAACAACCATAAAATCAGTTTGAATCAAGTTGAAATTGTTCGCATATTCCAAAAATCGCACTCCCAAAATTACAAAGAGAGTTGCAACTAGAGAAGACATTCAACCATTTCAATTGCCAATATTTTTAGAAGAAAGAACTAAGATGTTCAACCTAGCTTCCATTATGTACCCGTGATGCACGAGTTTGTATTTATAAACAAAAAATTTGAATTTAAATAAGTGCCATTGGAGAGATCTTTCAAGATAAAACACAACTATGTTTTTAGATGTGCCTAGAGGCATTATAAGCAATTGGATGTTGTAACCATGCCGGCGGAGATATCGCAAAGAAATGCGAAAATTCGGCAAAGCTACGACGAAAATAAAATAAATGCAAATATGCAGGAGCCGCCATCTAGTCTATTATGGAAGACGAGGAAAACCATAAACATGAAAACCATGCAAAGCAATAAAAAAGAAAGGTCTTCAAAAACCAGAAATCTGGGTAAGGATCCCTGTTACGTACGAGGAAGGTGTTAGGCACCCTCGTACGCCCGATAAAATCGGTCTTCTATGATTTCTCCAATGCTTATGAAAT